>CM062814.1:706453967-706750113 GCA_031772625.1 Pinus tabuliformis | reverse complement strand
TTGTTATGCTTACAATGAAAATGACATTGACTTTAAGTGGAAATGATTAAAGAAAATGAGGTAAAATTAATTTCATGTCAATGGAGTATACAAATTTAAGAGCAGATTTGATTGAAGCTTCAGGTACTGATTCAACAAATACGATAAAGAATTCAATGTTCAAGTTGGACAATTATGAGAGCTTCTCTAAATCTGGAATAAATAGTTGTGTAGATCTTTTAAAACTCATCACCACCGTTCTGAGATATCACTATGTAAGAAGTAAAAAAACATCATCTGTACTCTCTTCATTTACAACAAAATGGTAAATTTCTTGATAAAATACCAGACGATAAAATTGATTCTCAATTACTTGCTTTGAGAAGAGTATATTTATTAGATTTGGAGGAGAACATAACAGAAAGTGATTTCAAGCCCACTGCAGAATTTCAAAAAACTAGGAAAGTTGAATTTCAGACAACAAACCTTGCAAATCAATGTGATGAGATTCATGAAGCCTTCAAGCATTGCTATCTATTTTCAAACTCCTTTAATAGAAAAGTGGCTGTTGAAAGATGTAAAGAAGCCCCAAAGTGTTCAAATTAAGATCACGAGATGATTTAAATGTTCAAGTATTAGTTAAATCATTCCTAGAAAAATTTCAAACCTCATTACTCGATGCTCTTCTGATTCCATTTGACATCAATGAGCCTGATCCATTGGTCAACTCTATCAAAATTATAAATGAGACAGATCTAGATTCTAATAATATCAATTTTTGGATAGCTGATGGTCAACGTACCATTCAAGCAGCGAAAGAAATTTTAATAAATCCTAAATATAATGTTTCAACAGAAGCAATTTTTTTTTATAAAAAATGTAATGCTCGATTCTTGCATCCATCAGTTGAACCCACTGAGGTGATCCAAATTTGTTGTCAATTAAATTCTACAAATAAAGTATTTTTCAAAACTCCATTTATTGATTGTGTGCGCTCGGAAAGACATTTCTTAATTTCCAATGACAAATTAAAGAAAAGGAGGATTGGATGTTCTAAGACGGCTAAAGACAAGGTATGTAATTTTAATTATTTTTACATTTAACATTTTATTATTGTAGAGAAAATCACCCCAACTTGACTTATAGGTCATCGAAAGATGGCCAACGCAGCGAGCTTCTCCTGCCATGGGAATGGATTCAACGTCAATACGGTCGTTGAAGGCGGCGAGGCAGGGTCGGCCACAGCCATAGCTCTCTACAGGAGCGGCCTCAAGAATGCGACGCTGGATCATTCTGAATCCCTTCAAGCAGCCGGTATGGTTTTGTTTTTATGGCCCAATGCCAGGAAAATACTCGACGCCCTCGGCATAGCAGCTTTGCTTGAAGGGCTAAACATATTAAAGGATGATCTGAAGGCGAAGCCCGAGAAGCTGCACGAGATCAGAGATCCGCGGTCAACTTGCGTTTCAGGGTTTAGATCCCATCTCGGGGGCGGAAAATCGATAGGTTTTGGCTCGATTTACGCAGGATTAGACAGCCTGCCGTCCATTCGGCTTACCTCCCTGCTGACGCCTCTTGTATGTATAGATGGGGGTCTGCATGTAGCAGATCTGCTCCATCACACAACTGCATGGCCCAATCTCTGCAGCCACAGGCCGGATCTACCCGATCTGAGCAAGTCTCAAGTTTACCCAGAACCTAGGCAGCGGATCGGTGGGAAAATGCATAGATTGAGCAGAGGGTATGCAGACCCTGTCATGCAAATGGAAGATCGAACCAATAGGAGGCCAGATCTGGAAGATTGCATACAGCCAGATCATATGGCAATCTGCAACGACACCGGTTCAGGCAGAGCAGGAACTCAGCCAAAACGTGAACAACAGGTAACCAAATCTCGTTTTCAGATCTTCATTAAAACCCCTGAGAAGAAATCTTTTTTGGTTTGGGTACATGCAGATAGCACTATTATGCAGCTAAAGCAGCAAATCTGGGCATTGAATGGTTATCCTGGTCAGATCCAACATTTAGTCAGTGGCAGGTGGTCTCTCCAGGACAACAGAACCCTGGGAAGCTATGAGATTAGTCCAGGAGACACCATTGTTTTGAACCTCAGGCTGAGAGGAGGGGCTCAACCTCAGGGACAGCCAAGTAGCTCAGGAGGAGACAAGGGGAAAAAGACAGCACCCCAGCATCAAACCAAGGGAGGTATCTCCTACAAAAACATTCTTCAAGGTAACAGAGAATCTGGATCCTCTCCAGATCAAGGTGGATATACACCCAGGCCATACATAGTAGACCAGTTAGGGCAAACTCCAGCCCTTAACTTTGATTCCACAGGGCTTGATGATTATGTCAAGTCCTATGAAACGCAGGCTCTAATATGCCGTTTCAACAGCTTCTGGCCAAAACCATCGAATCTATTTCACTGGATTTATACCACCTGGACCATGGAATGTGACATACATTTATGTTCCAAAGGTTCTTCATAGTTAGATTTGCATCCAGGGAAGTCAGAAATACAATCATCAGTGCTGGGCCCTGGTTCTGGGGAACGGCGGGGCTGTTTATGACTCCATGGTTTACAGATTTTGATCCAAACAAAATGACTGTATCCAAAGTGCCGGTTTGGGTTCGGCTATATAACCTTCCTCTCCACTTTTGGGGTGAACGAGTTTTGGAAGGAATCGGGAACAACATAGGGAAATACATCAAAACAGATCTGGAGAGGATTGATGAAAGGTTTTCACTTTTGCACGTATATGTGTGGAAGTAGATCTAAGCAAAGGGCTGCTAGACAACATAAGGCTGATCTAAAAACAACAAAATTGGCTGCAAGCATTAGACTATGAAAATACTGCTTTCAGATGCAGGCTCTGTAGACAAACAGGACACTTGCAAAGTACATGTCCAGAAGCCAAGAAAGTAAATAGCAGAAGGAAGAAGAAAGGGAAGCAGAGGAAAGGATGGCAATTCTCCCCCCTAACTCAGAGGATGAAGAATCAGAAGCAGAAGAGGATGATATCCCCATAGAGAATGCTACGGTTTCCTAAGAAACAGGGACACAGAAGGAAAACACATCAGACAACAAGGCTTCACAGTTCCACCCAAATCAGGCAAAGAAGACAAACGAGGATCAGAGCATGGGAGGGATCAAACGGCTTCACCAATCGGACTCCTCAGATTCAGATAAGGAATTAGGCACGCAGAAAGCAGAAACACAATTAGTCATAGCTTCGATCGAGCCCCCGCAAGGTGAATGGCGCAAGGTCGAAAAGAAAAAGGGAAGGAAAACCTGAAGAGTGAGTCTTACTCACATATGAAATTCAGTTTTTCTGCTTCCTTCTATCCCCCCTCTCTCTCTTTCTTTTTCTTCATTTTTGCACGTTAGCTGTACAACGTTGCGAAGGGTGCGAAAGCACCTGTGCCCATTGGGCAACTTATGGAAATGCTTCAATGCATCTGCAATTGTAACTTTTCATTTTTTAAATAAAAGGTTACAGATTTTTCCTTTGGAAAAAAAAACATTTTATTATTGTATCTATTTTTATTGTATATAAATGACTAAAGATGATAATATAAGTCATATTTTCTGATATTTATAATGATTTCTCATTAGATTATAGCACCTTATTTAGTTTCATTTTTGCATTGAATTCTTATAAGTTTATATTTATTATTTTATCAGGTTGATGATGAAATGTTGTGCTTATTCTTCGATTGTCCAATTACAAATTTTTCTGATTAAAAAATTCTCTTATATCTTGATGAACCTATTTGGGGTAAATGGGACACTGTTTTAACTATTACCAACTAGGAACATTAAAGTGTTCTCCAAGTCAACCTAATTTTGAGAACTACAAGAGAAATAGTCTACACAGTTTGATAGCAGCTATTCTTCGTCCCTTCAAGGATTAACCATGGAAGAAATTGCTTCAGAGCAGATAAGCTATTGGATGGAACCATTTGGTTTTGTATTCCACTTAATCATCTAGCAAATGCCATAAAATTAAAAGATTATTGTTCTAAATTGAAAAGCAACAAAACAATATTGGATGCAATGGTTACATATTTTCAAAGTTATGATCAAAACTTGAATGAGATGAATCTTACCACATTCAACATTCTTGATCATTATGAAATTAAGATATCATATTTACTAATTTTTGCAACATGGTGGAGGGGTCTACTTATGTCAAAGGAACACATAATACAAAGATAGAGTCCCTTTCTCAGCAAGCATGTGGAGTCCTTGACAGAATGATAAATGGATCAACAAGTGTTCAATAGGTTGATAACAATTTTGAATTTGGTTGTGATTTTTGGGGCCCTGATCTTTTGTCAACACTTTTTCACTCTTTCCCATGTCAGTTGCAACCAGTTTTACATACTGACCTTTTTGTTTTGGATACACTAGCTTTAAAAAAAGAACAATTCCACAAGGGATATTATATTGAATTTTTTCGATTTCTTATCGAAAAAAATGAGTTGAATGACTCTACTATAGTTCTCTTAGTAGAAATTTGGTTTTGTAATGATGTACGCCAGTGTTTGGAAATTTCCATAAAGAACTCCAAGTTCAACTATAAAATGACTAGTGGCATTTATGAATATAAGTCCCAAAACAATAATAGTTATGGTATAGTTCTTATTATACATTTCTATTCTTCAGAATTAAAAATTTTGGAGGCTATAAAATACTCTCACACATTTGATGAAAATGAAAGAGATTATGATTTCTAGATGGATTTAGTGGAAAAACATCAATAATGTAGTGATGCAAAAGTGGTTATTTCTCTTTATGTGGGGAAAAATTTAATCAAGGCCTGTTGTACATATGGAAGAAGAATTTCATGTGTTGTGCAAATAGAGTCACAAAGGATGATCATGTTAAATAATTACAAATCTTTTCAACTATCAAATCTGGGATCCATTAACTTCTTGGAAAATTAAGGTACTACAATTCATTTATTTTTTTTCTTATAATACTTCTGATACTATTTTTTTTCATATTTCTTAATTGTCAAAGTGTTTACTAAAATGACTAATGATGGAGATTCTAAAACAGAGAATGATGAAAGTGGGAAGAAAAAAATTAATCAACATAGTGCTTATGTTGTTGAAAAAAGTATGGAGATGGAAACAGGAGGAGAAGGAGGAGAGGAAGAAGTTATCATACCAGGTACATAATTTGTTTGGTTTTTTCTCTTGATAATTTTTCAATTTATTTAATTTCCATAATCATAACATTTTTGGATGACTATTATAGGGAATTATGAGATGAATGAAATTAATCAAGACAATGGCCATGGAATGATGGAGATAGAAATGTGTATTAATAATTGTAACTCTATATTTTTTTATTTTTTTATTTTTCTAAATTATTGTTGTTATTATTGTGATTCATGTCATTTCATATGTTGATTATAGTTGGAAATAAAGAGAATGAATATAATGACCAGGGGACTGTCCCACAAAACTACAATCAAGACCAAAATATTATTATGGACGATTATAGATGATTCTTTTTTTGTATAGTTGTTTAATGAATTTTGTTCATTGTCACAATTTATAACATTTTTTTATGTTTATTATAGTGAAAAGCAAGGAGAACTAAGACATTGATCAAATGAAAGTTAAACAAAACTTTAATCAAGAACAAAATATAACATCAGGTACTTATAATTTGTCCACTTGTTTTCCTTGTTATTTAATGACTATTCATTTTCACAATTCAAAATATTTTATATGTTTAATTTGGAGACAAATAAAGGTAGCCAAGATGATAATGAGGTGCAACGTTACAAATATGAAGATAATGTCATATGAGATACTTATAACTTGTCTTCTTGTTTATCGTACTATTCTTCAAACCCTAATGCTTGTAACTACCATAACGTTGTATATTTTTATTATAGGAATAAATGAAAAGGATAAAATTAACAATCAAAATAATGTTAAAGGTGGTGTGTGTGTGTTTGTTTTAAAGGTTGCATTACTAATATTTTTCTTGGTATCATTATTTGATTGAAGGTTTAATAAGAGGTACAATTGGTATTTGATTGAAGGTCTAATATGTTTACTCTAGGTACTATCAAGATGATAAAAGAAATTATTGTTTCATCTATAAATAGTGTAAAAACCACTCAAGGTAAGTGTATTATTTCAACAATTTTTTTAGTAATTTTTGTAACATGAATAAAATGGTTTGACTATTATTTTCCATTGTGTTGCAGCCAAAATAACTGAAAAGAAACTAGTTATTTTTTAACTAAAGGACATTTTGTATCATAGCATCGATGATGAAGCAACAAACAAAGGGAATATTGAGAAAATGGGAGCTGATGCTGATTACACAATAGAGAAAAAACTATTTTGGATTCATCCACATGAAAAATCATTTTTCGAAATGTGTTTCAAAAATGAATCTCTTGACATTGCAATTTGGACGACAACTTTGAAACAAAGCACAACAAGATTTCTAAAAAGGTTGGTTTCAGAAACATTACAGGATAAACTTGTGTTTAAGTGGATTGCTTCATACGGTAAACCACAAAAGGGACATAATGTCATTGACAATCCAATGAAGGTTATACACACTAAATCATTGAAAAAAGTGTGGGAAATGCATACCCAATATGATGCAACCAATACTACTATAGTTGATTGCTTAATTGAGAGAGTGAAAGAGAATCCAAAAGAAAATGTGATTCTTGCCCCTCCATTAATTGGAGAAAATCAAGGGGATAGTTGGTTGATCAATGAGCTATGGGGAATATTGTATAAACTGAATAAGGCTACAGATGTGCAAGCTATTTTGAAGGATGTTCAATTACATTTACAAGTACCTTAAGATTACAAATGTCTATATCATGCTATTATATGTATGACATCATGAATTATTACTTTTATTTCACAACACTAATAAAATAATTGTTGATTTGGTTTCTCATTACTAAAAATAAAATATTTTTATTTTCTTTATTTTTGGTGACATGAATGGTCATTTAATGTTTTCATATCAAAATTTCCCATGCTATATTTTTTTTTACAATGGATTACATTGTATGTAAAATTAATAGATAAATGGTCTATTTGTTTTAATTAGATCATTACAATTATTGGCTTTAAATGTGTTTAAGTTATCATTATACCTCTTAAGAATTAATAATGTAAAGGATGACCCATTGCATTCTTATAACCCTTTTTATTCCATATAAGTTGAAAAACTATATTAATTTGTATGTGGCACCAACAATAAACGTACAATTTGTACTAAAAGAAGAACAAAAAAACCTAAGGTAGAAACTCTATAAATTAACATATAATTAATTAGGTTTGAAATTTAAAAATTGTATTATATTGTATGTGAAAATTAATATATAATTACTTTGTTTACTTGCACTAGACCATTGTAATTATATTTTTCAATTGCAATGAAATAAATCTTGATAAGTCTTAAAATCAATGATTTAAATGGTGGGTAAATGAATTCTTATAAGACTTTTATTCCATACAAATTAAATAAATGTATTAGCTATATGTATAAAGTAAACATATTATTTGTTTGTTCATATTAATGGGGCAATTGTATTTGTATTTTGTGATACTTTGAACTCATTGTAAAATTACCTTTGCATACAAATGGAAATAATTCGTAATAAATATTAACATCATTTTTAAAATGATAGGTTTTATGTCCTTAAGCAATGAAGTGTTGAAGTGGAGATATGTTAATATCATACATCTGGTTGCAGTGCAGATGCAGATGGGAATTACTACAAGTCAAAAGATGTTGTTGATATTTGAAATGGAAGGAGTATTCTTCAATCATACACCAAAGATGAACAAAATTTTTATATTCAAAGAGAACCAGATTGGCAGTTGGTGATAGGTCATATTTTTTAAGGCCTTTTCAGTCAGAAGTATTAAAATATTGCTTGAGAAATTATGATGTCGCAATAGGGACATTAAATGTCACTGACAAGTACATCCGAAAAGTACTTGAAAAATCAAATATTGATATAGAGGACTTTAAATTTGCATGGACGGGTCCCATGTCATTTGTAAACGAAATTGGAAGCAAGGAGAACGAGACAATTTTAAGAGAAAAAGTTGATTGATGTGTGGTCCCAATATGGAGATAATTTGAAGAATCAAATGTATTGCTAATAGATACAAAAAAGCATACTTCGCAATTCATCGGTTATCGATTGAACCACATCTTGATAAAATTCTATTTAGGAAAAGAGGAAGATACTTGGCTTATGCAAGTTTTATTCCCCTTTCTTAAGACACTTCATCATATAAAACAAAACATGAGTACATTCAAATGTTCAATAGAACATGTACTTCATTGTAGTTGATGGAGATAATTTCTTTTATAAATTTCTTGAAAAGTACATTCCAATTTTTCAATACATTTTGGACATTTTGTTGAATCAATTTGTATGATTTTATATTTTTTGAAATATATGGGAATTGCCAATTATATTAATATGTATATTTCTTATTATTTATAAATGTTTTTGCAATGACTTTGTTGTATCAATTTTTTTCTAAGATGTGTGTGTGCACGTGCGTGTGTTCTTAAATGAATTGTTTGCCATTCAAATTATCTTACATGAACCATCGAGGCATGTTATTTTTAATGGCTTATGTTTATTTATATGTATCAATAATCATATATAAATGTGAAATATAAGTTTTGAAATAGAACTCCTTGCAAACAAAGGTGCCATTCTTACTAAAGAAATTATAATAATTCACTTGATAAATTTTATGTGCATTATTCACTATTCACAATGCATTATTCACTATTAAGGCTAATGAGAAATGTGTCATAGGTAAATGATTTGATCTTTTTGAAGCATAAGATATGTGATTTCTCAATCGATAGTTTTCATAAATTTATATGCTTAAATCAATTAATGGTTATAACTGCAATCATATCTTATTGAAAATCAACAAGGCACAAAGTCATTTATTCATTGTTTACATATAAAATGCACTAATATGAGTGCATAAATGTGATATGTAATTTTTGAGATAAAAATATATTGTAAATAATTTTGCATTTCTTAAAAAAACATATATATGATGATAATGATTGATAAGTGGATTATCAAGGTTTGATTAGATACTATCATGGATGAATTATGTCATTGAACTTTTTGAACCGTAAGGCATCTAATTTCATTATTTAAAGTCATTTTTTTTAAATTTGTATTAAATAAACTGAAATCATATCACTTGAGCTATAATTATATTATTGACTTGTACTTAGTTATGTCCATTAATATGAGTGTATAAATGTGATTTATAATAGCCATATACTATGATGCATTTTTTTCGAAAAATAAGTCTTTTAATTTCTTGATAATAAGTATTAAGTGGACTATTTAGGCTAATGGGTGATGGCTCATAAGTGAATACTACTCGTTAAATTGTAGGGCATTCAATTTTAACCCATATTTTTTTCTTCATATATTCTTGAATCAACTATTTGTATATGCAATCATCTCATCTCATTTAATTTAATAAGGAATCCATTTATTGACTTTTATTTGTCTATCACGTAATCTATTAAGACTGTATTAATCTCATATTGTATTGTTTTGAAACAAAACTCTATGAAAAACAAAATTCTCTTCTTAATAAACATGGAATAATTAATTAGCAATGTGTTAAGTGGACCATCTAGACTCATTAAAGAGATGGGTAAAAAATGGTTGTATTTAAACTTTTTGCACCATAAGACATTGATTTTCCAATCCATATTAGCATTTTGTCATTTTCAATTCTTAAATAGTTTATTTGTGGTTTAAATAATTTCATAGAATCCAATATGACTTGAAGAATTCTATTTGGCTATATGCATTGATAGAAGTTCATAAATGTGATGCATTTTTTAAATGTAACTCTTAATGTAAGTAAATATATATATTTTACAAAAAAAATTATAATTAATTGATAATGAGTTTTAAGTGGTCTATATAAAGCCATTTATCGACTTTTATTTTCATATCATGACGTTTAATCTAAGTGTGTAAATGTGGCACTTTTTTTTTTAAATAAAATTCCATGTAATATGAAATGTTTTTCCTAACAACACATGGAATAATTAATTGGTAATGAATGTTAAGTAGATTGTTAAAGTTATTTCAAGGTACGGGTCATAAATAAATGTATTTAAAATTTATGCAACATATGGCATTTGATTTTCCCACCTTTATTAACATTTGGTAAATTTCAATTCTTAAATAAATTATTTGTAATTGAAATAATCTCATAGAAACCAACACGAAAAGTATGTACTAAATTATATTTAGAATGTATGTAATGTATTAAAACTATGTGATTATATATAAATGAAATTTATAAATGTAAATTATGTATTTTTATTTTATGAATTTTATATATAAATATTATTTTTTGTTTTGATTCTTTATTTTATTTTTTGTTTGTTTATTATTTTTTTATTATTTGTTATAATTATTTCTTATTATTAATACATGTAATAATTTATTTATATATTTGTTTTGTTTTTTGTGTAATATGTATTATTTATAATGTATTTATAAATTGTGAAATTTTTGTAATTATTGTATTAATTATTGTAAGTAAGTTTCTATTAACTATATTAAATATTTGTTTAATTATTGAATTTTAAATGATAAATCATTCCATATATGCTAAATGTCAATTTAATGATAATTGATTCAAATTAATATTATTTCTTAAACTTTTTAATTAATGAAATACCATGAGGACTATAAATCAAGATAAATGGATGCCTTTAACTTTTTACACCATATGACATGCTTTTCCCATCAATATTAACATTTTGTAAATTTCAATTCTTAAATAAACTATTTGTACTAAAATAATCTCATAGAATCCAACAAGACTCAGAACTTATTTATTGAATTTCATTTAGTTATATGTATTCATATAAGTTTATAAATGTAATTTATTTTTGAAATAAAGCTATTAATGTAAGTAAAGATATATCTAGCCCACGGGGCTTTGGATTGACGGTGAATGGGTGAACTGTTAAGGCACCCCTTGTGATAGGTCACTGGTTCAAATCCCCCATGGGTGCTTACCTACCAAAAAAAAAGAAGTAAAGATATATCTTATACAAAACTATTTATAATTAATTGATAATCAACTTTAAGTGGTTTATTCAAACTATATGAAAAATCAAGTGTCACATTTATTCAACTAAAATACATGAGTTATGTTTCACATTTATTTCTTCCCCATTAAAAATGCTTATCATTTTCTCTTCTTAGTGAAAGTAATGGTCAATCATGGTTTTCCATACAATTGGTTGACACTAAATTTACGTCGAGACAATTATTGGTTTTGACAATATTGACAAAGAGAGATCAATATCCACACTACCATCAACTATGCTAATATTTGAAAACCATTGCCTCCACTACTTACAAGAAGTCACCACTAAAGTTTCTTGTTTACTTCAATTTGTGACACTGTCCATCATAATGGAATGACTTGAATACCCATTTAAGAACTCTCATTTGATGTACTTGGATTTGAGTGGAGATAGATCAATGGTGCCTAACCTTCTTGAAATAACTAGATCAACATTGTATAACTTTTATAGTGAATGCCTGCATGCTATGAAGATGAATTATGACCCCCTCATTAGTGCTTCATAAAGGCACAAAGGGACCGTAGGAAATTGAGCACAAGAACATTTTAATAAGGTTTTAGTAGACTAGTTTCAATGCAATGCAAGGGACACCTATCTTTGTCATTTACAATAAGATCCTCACATCACCATCATTCAATCAACAAATCTCCCGTAGGTTGGGGAAAGGGGTTTAGAGCTGCCAGACATAAAATTTAAACACCGAGGAATCTAGTATGTTATCCATAACTATAATATCTTTATTGGATGTTTGACATACTAATATGATTTAGCTTAAATCAATTTCTTCTAAGAGTTTGATTTCACACTCCTATTGTGTATTGATACTATTGTACATAACAACCCCATGTTTGACCGATTCATGATCTCTAATTGGTTTGAAATTACTTGCAAATTATTTTAATGTTGAATCAAGTTAATATGGAAATTTAAAAAAGAATGAATGTTGTTGAAGGCCTTGTAATAAAATACTTCCAAATTTAATGAAATATGTCTTTCTTTCTTCTTTGCTGCAATCATCAACTGTAAACATCCTCATTTATACTACTCATAATCGACAATCCGTTTCTCAAATTAATTGCAAACAAAAATACCATTACCTCACCATCCAAATCTTTGTTTGAACATATGTTATTTTTGTAACTTCTCTTGATGGGTCTACCTTTAATGTTGCAGTCTTCAATCTCCCTTACACTCATAACACTTAGTTCTTGATATATCTTCAAAACAAATCTGATCTACTTCCTCCCAGAGTAGATTTCCTTTCATACATTGTCTTATTAAAAGTTTCATCATGAAATCATCAACCTTCAACAAAATAAGTTACCACAATCATAGTTTCAAATCTAATTTTACTTCCTTGTTTCTTCTACTGCAAACTCTGAACTTTAACTCCTTCATTTCTTTCAGATTTCCATTTTGCAATCATTAATTTAATTTCAATTGGACTTATAAATTAAAACAATTTACTTCACAAGCTTCCCTATTTGTATTGCTACAATTATGAACTTCACCTCTACTTTGTTTTGATCTCTTTCAGAAAACTCCACTGCAATCTTTTCACAAAACCAACTTCATAGGAAAATCATATTCGTGTTCACATCCTCTACTTCAAGATTATAATCATGCCATACCTATTTTGGTGCAGACTCATCTTCTTTAAAATCTTTATATTCCTCCTCTAAGAGTTTTCAAGCTAAAGAGATTTTCGAGCTCTGATACCACTTGATGGAGCCCAACTCACACTGGCACCAATATCACCAATCTACTCAATCCATATAACAATGGATTCATCCCTTTAACATATTCAATGCCAAACAATATAAAATACCCATACCTTTCACTATATTGTTAAAAAGGGGATTCTCTTTTCCACTTAGCAATCTTAACACAAATCCCAACACAGTTATGTGAATTCTATATGGTTGGCACATCTCCAACAATTCCTTGCAAATCAATATTCCACCATTTGTTGATTCACTAGTTCATCAACAGGTCCTAATTAACAATTTTGTCCTCTAAACTAGGAAATACAAAGGCAGGCCAAATGGAGATTTAAAAACTGAACACTCATCCCCCCAATTTTTTTAATCAGTCGCTACAAAGTGATTTCGTAGCATCGTTCACTATAGGAAAATTTTGCAACACACTCTTAAATTATTATATAACAATTTCAGGGAAGATGAATCAACTCACTCTTTCCATATTGACTTTCATGTCCCTCACTGACTCCTCAACACAATATACAATTCACCTACCTTACTTCACTGAAGTTTGCAACGCTATTACATATTCTCCAATTAGAAAAGATAAAACTAGTAAAAAAGGATTTAACAATGTTCCCAAAATAGGGTGCTCTACCCCACTATAACAATGCACAAATTGCAAAAAAATAATCATGTATTCACTTTTATAGAACACAGTTGACACATTCCTTTGCGTGCTTAAAAACGTATACAACAAGAACCCCAAAAGGAAATTGGACAAATCAAATAACAATTAAACCCAGAATGTACATATTCCTATTATAAATTGACTCCACATGTTACGAGCAGAAATTGATTCAGTGTAACCACATGGTTTCAATTCATTTAACAATCACACAACTTACAGTCCAATTGTTGTTTATTACACCATTCACATAGAAATAACTTCTGGTTCACAAAGATTTGAAGGTACATGAATAATTTTCCTTCATAACTGTAGTTACATAGAGAAACAACAAGTTCCTCTATTCTCTCCCTCTCTCCTCTCCTTTTTCTCCTTCCCTTGGGAACTTCCCAAACACTCTTTTCTTATTTTTCCCAAAAGAAACTAACTATGAAAACCAAGAATCACAAAAATGTGAATCATTTCCCCTTCTCCATAAAATAAGGGAAATTGAAAACTATATTTACAACAGAAAATAACTTCTCCATAAAAAATCACTCCTAAATTAAATATTCAAAATTTCTTAACAAAACATTTAAAAAAATTCCCAGCATTACAATGTGACCATCACATCACATTGGTAAGATCTAGTCCATACTTCATCAATTTTTGTGCTAAAGCTATGCACCTGCATCACTTTCTTATAATCAAATTTGGAAAGGATAAAGATTAATTATTGGATGGTGCATATTGAAAAGGTGTTATGAAACTAGCTCACAAAAAGATAGAAAAGATAGATTAACGCCTTAGAAATAAGCCTCTTCGAGGGGGCAACCTCCTTTACATTACACAATGAACAATTCTTTGATGATACAAATGACAAGACCTCCTTTCTATATATAGGAGTCTAAGGGGTCATAATATAATTAAAGCTGACATAACAATAATAATCTAAGGGCACACTAATAACAATAGTGGGCTTCTATGGGGCACAATAATAACAATATGGGGACTACATGGGCACAACAATATAATAAGGGGGTTGTACTAATAACAATAAGGGGTTACATTAGTAGTATAGGGACCTAACATGCCCCTCTCCTTAAAAAAAGTCTTGCCAAGAGTAACAATTGCAATACGTACCTTTTGTAACAGTTGCACCTCATGTAAATCAAAATATTTCTCTATCTGTAGTATCCAATTTACCGGATCCTTGCCGTAAAACTTCCTCATATTGCCTTTTCTTGATTTTAGGAGCTCGATCTTGAAACGACTGTAAATCTGTAATTTCGGATCTCCAAGTTCTGAAATTTTGTCCTATAGTAGCCCTCTGAGTCCTCTTTCCAACCTCAAAATTCTGATCAAGATTGGATTCTGTAAGGAAGCGTTATGTAAAATCTCCCACGATGGCCCGATTATAAACTGGTTCAGTAGATCGAACTTTTACGAAGTGCCTCGTATCATTGTTTCAAACTTAGGACCTAAAACCGATACATAGAAGACTACAGTCCGTCCTCTTTCTACAACTTCTTACGAAATTTCAATTTGATGCTCAGAGGGAAAGATACGATGATTTTCCCAAGCTCACTTGTTTAGGATGTAATTCGGGAGCCTAAAAAAACCCTAAATGTCTCAGATTATATCTCAGAAAATATAGCGAGACAAGATCTGAAATTTGGACTTGAGCTTCATCAAGATTTCGGTTCAAATGGGTATTAATTTCAGATTCTGAACCTTCGTAGAACAAATATTATAGCGAAAAGTTCACGATGACTTATTTGAGATGAAATTGCGGAGCTTGCAAAACCGTAAGTTCCTCATATCATATCTCCAAAAATATAGCAAAACAAGATCTCAAATTTAGATGCACGATTCAAACCAATTTCTTCTCAAATAGGCTTTTTTTAGCTTCTGAAACTTTGTAGCAAAAAAGTTATAGCGAAAATGCCACGATGACCTGTTTGTAGTAGCGAAGCCCTAGAATCCACAGCTCTAATACCAAATGTTATGAAACCAGCTCACAAAAAGATAGAAAAGATAGATAAACACCTTAGAAATAAGCCTCTTCGAGGGGACAACCTCCTTTACATTACACAAATGAACAATTCTTGGATGATACAAATGACAAGACCTCCTTTCTATATATAGGAGTCTAAGGGGTCATAATATAATCAGACCCAACATAACAATAATAATCTAAGGGCACACTAATCACAAGTCCATTGAATCTTACTTGGGGCTTAACACTACACAAGTCACAATGGTTGACTTTGGAGAAAGCTATTATTAATATTGGACAATAAGAGAGACAAGGTTTGACATTTTACTACGGTAGAAGAAAATAGTTTGAGATTCATCACAATGAAAGCTATTTGTAATTTACTACATTCTTATTATTCAATTTTCTATCATTCAACATTGCTACATTTTCACTTTGCATTCAAATTTTTTATTTCATCAATTTTCATCATTCGAGTTATTACTAGTTTCTATCATCTCAACAAACTAAGGTAATTGAGAAAGTTTAAAATTAAAATCACCATATTAATCTTAGACATATTTAGCATATTTAAAATGATTACATTAATTAGGCGTTCAACAAATTTTTTGTGGTCGCACATGACTCAAACCAACCTAGTTCCATCTTATCCTAGATCTATAAGTGTCAAGAGAGGTCAAATCTCTCAAAGTAGAAAACTTTCTTCAAATTTTACTTTAAAAAATGAGGTTTGTGCCTCTCTATATATTTAATCCCTCTAAATGTTTAATAAATTTAAAATTAAAATAAGCATTTTTTATACAATCAAATTTAAAATGAACAAATCTAACTTACTAAATATTACATATTAAAAGAAATGAAAATTGTTATAATTAAATATATTTATCTGGTTAGACTATTATAAAAATTTTATATTATTTTTAATTAAATTAATTAATTTATATATTATAATAATTTTTTTATTATTCACTTAGTTTATGAAGTCAATATAATCAAAATAGCTCAATTTCCATACTTGAGGCATGGTATAATATTTAGATATGAAGTAAAGCTTCCACCGAGACATAAAAAAAGAGTATTATATAAATTTATAGGCTTAGGTTGTATTATCAATTATATAAATTTATATGTTAGTATTATTTTCTTTTTAAATTTTTTTTTATATGTGTAGCCTAATTGGAAATTAGGTATATGTGTTTAGTTATATGTATCTATGTTTCTACTGATAAATTTGGAGATTTGAACTTTGAAATTCAAGATTTCATTATTATAACGATTTCTAATTAAATTGTCTTGTAAACTAATTTACATATTTAAAATAACATTAAAATATAATATTTAAAATAATAAGAATTATATTTATATATTTTTAATTACTGTTAGAATAGTATTATTATAATAATGATATATATATTTTTTAAATATATATTATTATTATAACATTATTGTTATTATAGAGGATATTTGTATCACTTTACTAACGGTTAAGGGGTGGGATCCACAAGGCAACACTAATCGTATAATGATATATCGTATAATATGAATATATGCTTAAGTAAATAGATTTGTGTTGATAAGAGTGTAATTTTTATTTTTTTTAATGTTGAATTTTTATTTTTATTTTTATTTTATATATATATATATAATTTACAATTTATAATAGTAACTAAAAACATAATTTAAGATCAGTGATTTTACCATAATAAAATGATATATCTTTCCATAAAGTATATTATTTGTTTTTTTTTTTAAATGGATGTTATAGTAGTAATTTCTTTATAACCATAAAATATTCTTAGATTGATTTATATTATTGAAAAAAAATAAATTATTAATTATATATAAGAAAATAATATATAATGTTATGAATTATATGTTAATTTATGAATTTATTATATTTGAATATTAATAAAAGTTGTTTAAACAAATGGTTTTTTGCTTTAAAAACTATGGAAATTCTAGCAAAATTTTGATAAAATTCTTAGGGATTTTTGTAAATCTAAGTTACAACTGTCAAAATTCAAGATTATGAGTGCTTTGAAGGTTTTTGATGGTGTTGAATCCATTTCCACTATCAAAAATATGATTCAAACATTGCCACTGCAAGAATTTTTGAACTCTTTTTACCCAGATTCTGACCACTTTTGATCATCCAATCAATTCCTCTCCCTTATTAAAACCACCTGCTATTAAAATATTTTAAATTCTAGATTATACAATACAAAATTCCCCTTTCTCCTTAAAACAAAACAGATTTCTGGAGAGAAGAACCAAAAAAAACTAATAATTATATAAATAAAAATTAATATATAATATAATAAATTATATCTTAATCATTATATTGAGTTATTAATAAATCTATTATAAACCACATACGATTAAAATGTTTTAAAATAATATATAATCTTATGAATTGCATTTTAATCCATTATATTTGAATGTTAATACATTATAGCCACATTCTATTAAAACATGTGAAATTCACATTATACGATATAAAAATTCTCGTTTCCTCATAAAATATGGCACATTTCTATAATTTTATAATGAAATTTATTTTAATCTTTATATTTAATTATTAATAAATCTCTTATAACCACATCCGACTAAAATAATTTAAAATCTATACTATATTGTATAAAGATACTATATATTACATTTGGCTTAATTAAAAAATAACAATGAATCAAACACTATAGTTTTATCTTTCCATACAAACAATAATACTATGGTTTTATCTTTCCATACAAACAATAATACTATGGTTTTATCTTTCAATATAAATTATAAGACAAACTATCTATCTCATAAATGGTAAAATCTAGCAACATGCTTGGTAGGGGTTCAAAATGAAAGTCTGATGCTGGCACCAAAGGTGGCACTAGGTCTCTTTAATAACTGATCCTCTTTTTCATTAAGCTATTTATATTAGAAGAATGAGATATATTTGTTATTTTGTACGAGGTTTTAATTCTAAATAAGCTAGTGATTTAAAATTTATCGAGAAAATTTGAAAGTAAAAGAATAATATTATTTATTATTTTATTTCTAATTAAATAAATAAATTATTTTCATAACTAAAAAAAATTAATAATTTATAATGTTTTAAATATAAATTAATTATTATATAGTTTTAAATTTGAAATGTAGTATAATTCGTTAGTTTACACCAAAATAGGTATTAAAAAATGATCCAAAATATACCACGATCGTGCACTTCATATTTGTAAAGTGTAAATTTAAAAGAAGTTGGGATATATATATATATATATATATATATATATATATAAAAAGAGAGAAGACATGGTACATCTTAGGGATGACGATAAAGGAATAACATAGCGAAATAAGTTCTCGTGACTTTAGTAACAACGTAACAATGTTCTCCTATCATTGTCACTTGTGAGAATTTCTTTTCAATCTTAATGTTACTCACAAAAGTTGTTAGTAATATATGTAAATTGTTTTTTACTTTTAAATATTTTTCACTGAACTTTTAATGAACATTGTCACCTGTGAGAACTGTCTTTCTATATATATATTATTTAAATATATTTTACAATAAGTATATTATTTTAATTGTAAAATTTAAAAATATTTGTATTTAAGAGATTTAATTTATTTTAACATTTAATAATTAGAAATTAAGATAGATTTACATTAGTTATTTATAATATTATTTAAATTTTTAATTTTAATTATATTACAATTTTATATATGGGGTTCATAGGGTGTAGAGCAAACATAGATGGGTGTTTTATTAAGGCATTTCGTAGTGAAAAATTTATCAGTTCGAAATTTCTGGGTAAAAATCTAGCCATGTTAGTGGCTGTTGTGGCCGAGGATGTGTGCGTTCCCTAGGTTATTTTTGATGGGTTAGGTGCGCCTAAGTCGAGGCTACTCAAACCACATGTTAGGCATGTCAGTCATATACATTACCTAGTAAACACACACACACACAGAGATATATAATTTATCTTTCACATATTTTATATATATTGATTATCTAAATTTAAGCTAAAAAATAGAGAGAGCACATTATGACACACACAAATCACTTGATTTATTGATCACATAAAGTAGTTACATAAATAAGAATTATATCACCAACTTCTAGATAATAAGATCCCAAGAAGGTGGATCTATGACTCATAGACAACTCACAGACATAGGGAAATGACTACTTCTAGAATGACACCTAGGGACTCACAACACATGGAAGCATTACTTCCAATAACCCACCTTAATGTTTATGTAGTGCCCCGCTCTAGTCGGCTGACATTGATATGACATTAACATTTATTTAGCCCTAAGGCCCACACTTTATTCTTTGAGGACCTTAGGTTGAGGATCCAGACACATGACTCTATTATTACTGGTTGTGATATTAGTGGTTGTGATGTTTATGTATGTTCTCCATTGATACTATGATGAAGATATCATTAATGGTTATGTATGTTATCTATTGGTATTATGATGATTGTAGCATTAATGGTTATGCATATTCTCTATTTATATTATGATGATTGTAACATAAATGGTTATGTTTGGTCTCTATTGAATTTATGATGATGATAACAGTAAAGGATATGCATGCTCTCTATTGATATCATGATGATGATGGCTTTGATGGATAGGTATGCTTTCTATTGATGTTACAATGTTGATAGCTTTGATGGATATGTATGTTTCCATTGATGTTATGATGATGATAGCCATGATGGATGTGTCCCCTATGTTACCTACTTGCATTAGTTCTAGTTGACAATGAACAATGATGTGAATGACTAGGTGATGTTCATGATGCTATTATGACAATGACTAACACTGAGAAACCTTGTTATTGATGATTATTGAGTATGGTAAGAAACCACCAGAGGCACTCGCATATGATGAGTTGGTGACAATTGGTTTGATGAAAATTTATATTTTGTCTTTGCAATTCTAAGTCAATTTTGAAACTTGCTATATATGTTTAACTATATTATGATGATATGTTAGTGGTTGCAGGCACAGATTAGTTGTTTCGTCGAATGACTCACATATGGGTGCTGGGGTTATATAATTGGATGGAACTGCATGGGTGGGGTGGGACAGTGTCCCTGATCTCACCCACTGTGAGTAATGAGAAAACTAAGAGATCGAAGGTTCGAATCCCATTGGTTGTGACCTAATTTACAAAGAGGAGGACAATTCACAGATCTCCGGAGATTTACTAGTAGCTACATGTCAAGCAGGTTGTTGGGTTCCTCCTTGTTACAAAACAAAATATTGTTCTGCAAAATAAATATTTCAATCAGGGTTTCACCCTACATGAGTGTTATGCATAACAATGCAATATAACCCTAAAAATGTAGGGTGAAACCCTGATTGAAATGCAATAGGACCTTCTATAAATATATGGAAAGCAAAGAAATTTAATGTATGTTTCCATATTAGTATATGAATGCCCAAGGCCATTATTTGGGTGTTAATGAATAAAAAATAAAATGTATGCACTAGAAGGTTAGGGTTAGCCTATTGAAAACCATAGCCATAATATTTCTAAAGAAAAAGAAAACTTACTGAAAAACTCAACCTACAAAGAAATTTATACATATTTAAGAAAATTACCTAAACAGAGGATAAGTTGTTCTCCAAGAGAGTCGAGAATGAAAATTTCTCTTGGAAATGAAAACCAAAGCGAGCTACAAAAAAAGCCAATAGAACTGGGGAACTCCTAAATTAAAATTATTGGGATTAAACCTTGCTAACATCATTCTACAATGAGAAAGTAATAATATATACTTTCGAATGATGAAAGTTGTAATTACCTGTCAAAATTTTAGTTGTAAAATCGATTTCATCTCGTTAATGGTAAAGGAAAACCATAAAAACTCCCGCAGATTAATTATGGCCAATGGCCTAAATTGGAAACAAAACCAAAGTTAATTCAAGAACCTTAATATACCTAACAATCATGAGGATGAAAGAAATAAATTAATATTCACAAAATAGTTACAAACATTATAATAGAGTTTCAATGTAAACAAAAAACCCTTCATCAAAAATCAAAGATGTTACCACTAGTGAAAACCTCATAAAAGAATGGAAGTACTTAGAACAACATTTCTCACTAGAACATTGAAATAGGAAGCCTTGTAGATGTTAGAATCCTTCAGTTGCTACATAAAGAATATTGTGGAGAAGTTAAGGTAGGTTTCTTTAAAAAGTATTAGAGGTCTGTTCAAGAGAAAATGAATGAATAAGTCAATAGTCATAATAGTCTTTAATGCAATGAAAAACCCTAATCGATGTGCACCATAGATATACTAAGGAGTAATCATAATTGTAAATGGTAGACCTCGTTTGAGCCATCGTGTCAAAGTTGCTAAGAGACAAGCATCCATGTTTTTACATGCCACATTTTTGGAATAGTCCATAACCTTAGTATTTATAATATACCACATGTAACTCAATGATAAAGTTGAGAAAAATTTATAATGAAGACCTTTCAAGAGATATTAACAAGAACCCAAGTAATGATAAAATAAATATGTTATGTTATGTAAGGCATAAGTTTGTTTATAACATATGAATAAGTCAAGTATTCAATATGGAAGTGAACATTCATGAGCATATAACTTAGGAAAACCTAATTCGATATTACTAAATTCTAAATTGATATATTGTGGAACCAATGATTTTAGTAAAGTGTAAGGACATGAGAGAAATGTAAAATATTAGTAATAAATTCGAAACATAAATATTTATAAAAAGAAATACATGTTTGTGTAATAAGATATCCTTGAAAGATTTAAGTTGGGGAACAATATTTTGTTTTGTATCAAAGAGGAATTCAACAACCTTCTTGACACGTAGCTACTAGTAAATTTCTGGGGGTCTATGAATTGTCCTCCTCTCTGTAAATTAGGTCACAACCAATGGGATTCGAATCTTGGATCTCTTGGTTTTCTCAGTAATTTTGAAGTTCCAATGGTCAATTTCTGGTTAGAGGGATCCACTTAGATTTTAAAATGTGAGTCATAGATTCGTTGTCACTGGTGGCAGGAGATTATTTTCCACGTGCCCATAAATCCTCTGCATGCTTTGTTAGGTGTAGTTTATGTCTTTAATTTTTATCGATCTGTCAACGGAGGATAAAATATTAACCTCTACATGCTTTGTTAGATGTAGATTATGTCTTTAATTTTTATTGATTTGTCAACAAAAGAAAAAAAACTATCTTGCACCTATTTATACTATTTTAGGGATTAAGTTGTCTTATGTTTAAAATCTTTTGGAAATGATAGTTTTAATTCCACATATAACCCCACCTTCGAATTGCACATAGTTAGTTTTGCATTAAGACTAGCGATAGATGATAATTCAAGTGTACATAATTGTCTCAAAGATTAAAATTTGGAATACGATGAGCCATTTTGGAACTCAACGCTCACATTATGTCTCAAAGGATTAATATTTTATCTTTATGTGTAAATCTTTTATGAAAAGATTAAGATTTTGGAGTGAGATGTTAGGATTGGAGATTCACGCATAATTATGTGATGGGAAGATTAAGATTTTAGATTACCGTGTAAATATTTTATTAAGCAAAAAGATTATTCCATATAACACTAACTTATATGTCAACACTTTTGAGAACTTAATCATTGGTGCTTTCTACTCTCTACCTAGTATATGTGATAATGCGACATGACATGTTTCTTTACTGGTGTACGCTACTTTGTTTATATGCTTAGTTACATGCTATGTTACATTAGTTATATGGTACTATGATACTTTATATATAGCTTTATTTTATACATTATCATCGCTTGGTACACATCATTATAGGGGATGTAGTATTTGGATTTATTTCATAGAGTGTAAGTTATGTTACATTTTAATATCATAATAAATTATATGTTAATTTGTGATGATATGTGTATGTGTTAATGTTAATGATTATATATAAAAGTTTTAAATTTAATTTAATTTTTAAATGTTAATTTAAATGTGTTTGCTAATAGCTAAGCTCATAAAATCATAAAACTTTAGAAACATATTTTCTCTCTTTTTATTAAGGACATTCTCAGTTTATGTTATGATAATGTTAACAAACACCTCTACCATATACATGAGATAATGTAATCTAAGCATACTATTTGAGTAGATTGATGGTATTCTTTTTATTGAATCTTATAGGAATGTTTGAAATTGATAGGCAAATTGTATAATCAAGAACTTATAAATGCATAAATTGTTCCTTTGGAAGTATATAAACATAACAGTAAATTATAAAAACACCCAAGTTGGTTATGATTTTATCTAATTTTTATTTATTTATTTTAAAGGAAAAATTGTGTTAAATTGTGGCACGATTCATTGGTAAACCATGGTTAGAATAGGTACAAGAAGAAGTGGGGCAACTAAAGGGCGATTTTGTTTTCAAGGCGTTGTTTTGCATAAAAAATTTGGTTTTTGTTGCCTTTTACTGCCATTTTTAAAAAATGTCAAAAATTTACCCAGGAAAGAAAAAAAGATAAAAAAAAGGTTATTCCAACATCAACATTTTTCATTTTTGGGTTGTTTTTCATATTTTTTTTGGGTTTTTTAGCTAGAGTTCTCGTTTTGAGTTTAGAGTTCCCGTTTCATAGTTTACATTGTTGATAATATAAACATCCCCCAAAACTAGTATTTGCCATAAGCGTGAATCCATGAAGCAAATCACTAAGGGTCATATATTTAATTCAAGATTAGTGGATCATTAATCAGCTGGCGTGATATGATTAAACTGTTTATTGTTATGAATGAAATGTCTTAAAACATAGAACGCTACCAATATAGGGTATAAAACTTAGGTCATTTCTTCAAACATTAAAACATTTAAAACCAAAAATCATACGAAGATAAAATTATTAACATAATAGTCAATATGATTGTTTATAGAAGTTAACCTATTAGTGTTAAAAACTTAATTAGGGCTGCTACAAAATCTCTGATCTGTAACAACCCTTAAAATAAGACATTTTCTTGCTATTAGGTGCAATGATAAATTCACTAATCATAACAATAAAAGGAAATAACCCTTACATCATCGATGACTGAAAGAATGAGCCCTATAATGTTACACACACAATGAACAAAAATGGAATTCAACATAGAGATCAAAGTGATGATTAAAGGAAAAGATGCATAAATCAATGCAATCGAATTAATCAAATAACAAATGATAAAATTAGTAAACATTTCTAGGAGGGGCCCTTTATTTTGTCGAAATAAAAGTGAGTAGGTTGGTCTGCCAATAGGAAAATATCCAAAATCTTTATATTAGCATAAAACTATCACCATTCTATTGTAATTGAGTGATACCTTAAGTAAGGAGTTATGCAAGAAGGTAGATAAATAATCTAGCATACATACCATACAAATGTTGTGCACAGTATAAACTTCAAATGAAAGTTAAGAAACATAACTTACGATTAATTACTGCGCCAATCATAAATTATGAATGTAAATGTTATAGTTAAAGAAGAAGGATATGCTAGAATAAGTGGTTACACACACACACACAATCCCTTAAGCATATCAATAGTAATGGGTTTATGGAGAGTTAGTTCCTGCTAACTCTGGACTCTTGGAATATAGTTAAAGGTTCATGAAAAGAAAAAATAGTCCACAAGGGAGCCCTATGTCCACGTGCAAGGGAAATAATAAGCATTAAAGAATCTAAACAAATCAATTAAACTAATTTATAAATAAGTAGGCAATGTCATAGTGTCTATTAACCAAGTCATAAGAGAAAGAAACTAGATGTGGGGTAATTGATCATTCAATTATGAAACATATTTTGGAAAAATTAATACTACTAGCTACATTAACCATTTATGAATATATAAATAACAGAAAACAAACCCATTTCAACTGTATATTTCATAGAGAAGTAAAAGTGAACATATGTATAGATCCTAGTCGAATAAATAGTGATTCTTATAAAGTTCCATAGCATAAATAAAAAAACTATCAAGATGGACCTATCTCCATAAGAGAATAAATACAGGTATAGGCTTTTAGCCTTTCTAACAATATTTACATCAATCAAGAGGCATAAGGGTTTTGAAAGTTGAATTCCTCTTAGGGATGAAACAAACAATTTCTCGAATTGTTTAGTCTAGAAAACATTGGCATTGTGTACTCTACCAAGGAGTTAAGGAACAAAAATTACAAGCAGATTCTTGATAAGTAGCCATAAAGAAAGTGTGGCCGTCCTATGAGAAAAAGGTTGAATTTAGTAATAAACAATGAAGGAAATCCCAACGACAAAGTAACTTGTATGCACTCCATTAACTAGGTATACCTATGATAGGGTCAAAACATAACCTAGTAAGAGAGAAACATCATTAGATTGGATTAATATTATCAAATTTCCAAAACAATGAAGGGAGAATATAAGGGATACATAAGAAATGAATTAACCCCAATTGTGTGTGAGTTATCTGTAAAATAACATAAGAATATATTATTAGTATATTTCATAGAGGGATGAGAGTATTAGTTTACAAGATAAGTAAAAACGTCGAAGCATTATCTAAACCAAAATTAAGGAAATGAATTTTAGTCATAATAAAACACTGTCGTTGTTGATTTCTATGTTAGAATATGACTGTGGTATGCTAAGGTTGTACTCTTAAAAACCTAGGATGAGAGATGCGAAAACTGTAAACTATAAAGTGAGATAATTTGTAAAAGTTTGGGAATGAATAAATCTTACCCGAAAAGGATAAATGCTTGTCAGGGATGCAAGAAAAGAATGCCACAACAACTTGAATGCACGTAGAGAAAATGGAGAATACGTCAAATTAAAAAACCCACCACAAATGTAAAAACCCTTACAGAAGTTATAAAAATACCATTTGAAGGTAAGTTTAATATCTGAAGGGGGTGCGAGTGAGGGGAAATGCTGATTGCAATAAGGAAGTCTGAGGGAAATTATCGGTATATCATGTTGATGTCAAATCGCACCTCGCTTTTGAAATTTGAGGAAAAGGGCGACCATCCAACAATTTCAGCCCCAAATGCAGCCACACAATCATTCCTGGGTTCCAGTTGTCGTTTTGATGTAGACACATTCCCACGGGCACAGGATACCGTAACCTTGGGAGCGAAGCGTGAGTGGGCATGATCAAGCATGGGAACCTCGATTCACAACAAACTAGTTTGATGGGTGAAGGACCATTCACAAAAGATGTGTGCCGCCTAGATCTAATGGCAGAGGCACCCACAGATCTAACGATGCTCAACACCCCCTACCACCAATTTACACGTGCAATAACACATGGAGGTCATGTAGAGGAGGTTACGTGCTGACACCATAGGTGTCACACCCCCAATTCTTTTTTCGTTAAATTGGCCGGGTGCGGCACTGCCTAAGTACTTAACATTCACCATTGTTATATTACTTTACGAACTAGGCCTTAACATTCATCATAAAACATGAATAACATATTAATGTGCAAAAACCATTAATATAACAACATCATTGAACAGCAGCATGAACGCATTCATATGAAAGAGAATTCTTTTATTATATATGAAGAGTTTTTGTACAATGATCGGGATCTTAGCTCCATTGGCGTTATACCCAAGTCGGGCGCCCACCCGTGCAAGAGTGCACGGTGGTCTCACCACGACTTACCCAAATTACAACAGAGCTTTTCTTTACCCGAACGGGCGGGCGCGCCCGTGCATGACCCCCGCGAAACACAACCTAAAACTCATTCAACGTTCCAGTGGGTGGGTGCTTTATAATGCCCTCCACCCGTGCCTTTGTCCACCCAACACTATGCCGAGTTCATCGTGCAGCCGTGCTCGGCGGGCGAGCACATCTCTTGTATCAATACCACGCTACACCTCTTGTCCCTCGCATCTCTTGTTGAGATCAAGTGCAAAGAGCGATGGTTCAAATGTCTAGCCTCACCGCTTGTTTATACGCCTCCTTGCATGGAGGTCGTGCCCTCGGTCGACCTTTCCACATATCTCCAACCGCCATGTCCAAACAATCGCTCAACGTCTTTGGAGGTCGGCTCGCCCATGGTGCGGGAGCACCCCACAATCCATCCTTCATTTGCCTTTGCTCCTCGGTCAGCTTGACTAGACAAGCTCCCCCAACTCACCATATAAGTGTGGAACGCCATTCTGTCCGCGCATATCAACATAGTGCCTCATCCTTGGTCGCTCCGCGTACTGTTTTATGCCTTAGTTGCTTTCGTGGAGTTGGTGGAGCACGCGCCCGGTTGGTATCAACCGCAGGGCGTTACATCCTCCACCACTCAAAATCATTATCGCGCTCGACAATCCCGACTGCCTCAGTATCTTTCGTTCATACTTCGCAATCTTCTTCTTCCATCTCCAAAGTGAGTCCTCTGATTCCCAGCTTTCCTCCTCCGGTGCATTCTTCCATCTGACAAGATACTCCCGTTTCATGTGGCAACCTATCCCTGTAGTTCTGTAGCTCAAAATATTATCCAAATCCAGTCCTGGTTTGTCCACAATCCCAGCTGGTCCTCTCGGCGGTTCAACTCTCTCAGGATGATCAGCATCAAGTCTGCATCTCTTCAACTAACTCATGTGAAAAACTGGATGCTTCATGTGCATATGGTGCAGAAGCTCCAACTCATAAGCAACTTCCCCCACTCTCTTCTTCACTTGGAATGGTCCCTCATACTTCCGTGTCAGTTTTCTTGCAGTCCCCTTGGCTGGCTAAAACTGCTCCCCGGTAATCGTGAGAAACACCATATCTCCCACATTGAAGTGTGCATCTTGTCTTCCTCGATCAACCCATTTCTTCATTCTCCTTGCAGCTTCATGCAAGTGCAACTGTGCCAACTCCAAGGTCTCATCTCAAGCCTTCATGAACTTCTTCGCATGAGGACTCCTCAAGAAACCTCCTGTCACTACAATATGCAGTGCAACCGGCATCTGCCCATTCACCAACTCAAATGGACTATACCCCATCGTAGAACTCTTTTGAATATTGTAGCTGAACTGAGCAATATCCAAGAGTTCAAGCCAATTCTTCTGATCAGCCATCACATAATGTCTCAAGTATTCCTCCAGCAATGCGTTGATCCTCTCGGTCTGCCCATCTGTTTGTGGATGGTAACTCGAACTCATCAACAACTCTGTCCCGACTAACTTGAACAATGTGGTCCAAAATCTGCCTGTAAAACACGAATCTCTATCTGACACGATGCTTAATGGCATCCCCCAATACTTCACTATGTTCTTAAAGAACAACTCCGTAGTCCGCTTGGCTCCACATGGTATCTTTGTTGGAACAAAGATAGCATACTTGGAAAAACGATCAACCACAACCATTATCCCATTATACCCCTGAACCTGTGGCAACTGAGTGATGAAGTCCATCGAGACACTCATCCATGGTCTCTCAGGAATCGATAAAGGCTGCAACAGTCCTCCTTGCCTCTGATTATCCGATTTGTCCTGCTGACAAATGATGCACGTATGTACATACTCCTCCACATCCTCTCGCATCTTCTCCCAAAAGAATCCTCTCTCCAACAATGCCAAAGAACGATGCATCCCTGGGTGACCAGCCCATGGCAAGTCGTGGCACTCCTTCAAAAGGTGCCTCCTAAGTCCAGATGACTTTGGAACATAGAGCCAGTTTCCAAAGAACAAGAACCCGTCCCGTAGAAAGAACTTCCGTGTCTTCCCTTCCTTTATCTGCTTCACTATATTCTATGCCAAAGTATCGGTTTCAACACTTTCCTTGAGCTTATTCTACATCTCTTCTGACATCTGAACTCGACTCCTACTCCTAGCTGACCGGTCTTCTCCTTCCAATGCCGCAAGTTGTCCCTTCCTGCTAAGGGCATCTTCTACCGCATTGTGTCTTCCCGGTCTATACTCGATAGTCATGTCGAACTCTGCCAAGACACTACAACAAAACCTGTGATTAGCGTCCTTTTTTTCTTCCTTTTTTGCGTCTAGAGCCCATTTTTGGTGCTATTTGTGTCCATTTATCAAATATGGTGCAAAAATTAATGCAAATTTTGCACCGAGTTTTTCACCAAGTTTAGCACCAAGTATTGTAATAGGTTTTGCATCAGGTTTTACACTAGCTTTTACGCCGGTTTTATGCCAAGTTTTATGCCATCCTTTGCACCATGTTTTGCATCAAGTTTGGAACCTAATTTTGTTTCGCCAACTTTTGTATCATTTATTGCATCCACTTTTTACACCTACACTTGCATCAACTTTTTCATCATCTCTTGCATCCTCTTTTGCATCATTTTTTGCATCCATTTTTACATCATTTTTGCATCCCCTTTGCATCAAGATTTTCATAAGGTTTTGTGTCTCATATTGCATCTACTTTTGCATCGAATTTTGTTGCATCAATTTTTGCTTCATATTTTTCATCCATTGTTGCACCCATGTTTACGTCCACTTTTGCATCCCTTTTTGCATCTTATTTTTCATCTTCATTTGCTTCTTTTTTTGCATCTATCATTACATCCACTTTTATTGTGACACTAATTGTACCATGTTTTGTACTTACTGTTGTACCCACATTTGCTTCCAATTTTGCATCCATCTTCGCATCAACTTTTGCATTAAAATATTGCATCTACTTTTGCATCCACTTTTGTGTTGGGTTTTGCATCTCATTTTGTATCATCTTTTACATCTACTTCCATTGCATCCATATTTTTCATCCAATTTTGTTTCTGTTGTTGCACCCATGTTTGCATCCTTTATTGCATCTTGTCTTGCATCCAAGTTTGCATCTTTTTTTGTTTTTTTTATTACATCCACTTTTGTTGTGCCATATCTTGTGCCTATCATTGAAACCCACATTTTCTTCCAATTTTGCATCCACATTTGCGTCCTATTTTATGTCCAAGTTTGCACCAAATAATTTTTATGTTTTTTGCATTCCATTTTGCATCTACTTTTACATCCACTTCTGATGTGTCCAATTTTGAATTTAATTTTGTGTCGACTATTGCACCCATGTTTGTTCCATGTTTACATCCATTTTTTAATCCAATTTTTCCTCCTTCTTACATCCAAGTTTGTGTCTTTTTTTTTTGTTCATTGTTGTATCCATATTAATTTCACAACAATTCATGCTAAGTTTTATGCCTACTATTACACCCATGTTTTCTTACACTTTTTCATCCATGTTTGCATCCTATTTTGTGTCCAATTTTGCATCAACTATTGCATCTACTTTTTCATCCACTTTTGTGTCAATTTTTCTGTCTTGTTTTGCATCTACTTATGTTGTGTCCACTCTTCATCCAATTTTACGTCTATTGTTGCCCCCATTTATTTTTTTTGACTTTTGCATCCATTTTCCAACACTCATATATTTTTTGCATTGATGATATTTCTTATAGCATTAACAATTATGAACAACTGATGACAATGTCAATAATTATGACGATGATGATAATGAAGATGATGACGATGACATGAATTTTGATTAATATTATGATAATCAAAATGATGGGGGTTATAATGACAATGATGATGGCGATGCTAATGACCTTAGACAATCTTTCCAATTTTTAAATGTTTTCATGGTCATAATCATAATCATTATCTTTAGAGTCATCTTCCAAGTCATCATCATTATCATTATTTTCATCTTGGTCATCATCAACAACAATAATGGCATGAATGATGATTATGATGTTCATGACGAAGTTGACAACAATGATGATAGAAATTACATTAATTATGATGATGGGGATGATGAAAATTATAATGACGATGATAATGGTAGTGATGATGATCATCATCTATCATCTCTAAAAAATAAAGTTGTCATTTATCTTGCATATATCATGTGTCCTAACAACCCTTTTTGAGCACTCGTAATATTTTTTGGGTTGATGATATTTCTTACGACACCTATAATTATGAACAATTGACGACAATGTCCATAATCATGATGATGATGATGACATGAATGGCGATTATGATGATAATGCAATGATGAGATTGATGGTGGTGATGATGATGATGATAATGAAGATGATGACACCCCCTCTAAACTAGGGAGATACTCATAATGAGACAAAAAAGTACTCTCAAGTTGAAATATTCATATAAGAAAGGGATCTGGTTTGATAAGAATCAACAATGATTTACATCATCGCAGCCAACATTGTCAAAATAGAAAGGCCTTGACTAACAACTTATATCTCTCCATTAGATCATAGCACAATGTTGAGAGGCATAAATTTGGACACCATTGCCTCTTTAAGCACTTACCGCACTAGGATGTTCATCAAGCATGTCCTCGCATGATCATTTCCTAATCCACTGTCATAATATTTGACACCAGGAAATGTCGATCCTCATGACTATTCTTATCTTGGATTAATGTACTTGACTTATGGCAGTTAGTCCTAGTCAAAGCACAAATTCTCAAAAAATATTGGTCCCATATGTTTATCTAATCCACCATTCTCCCTACTGGTGTCTTTAGTAGGCTTACGACTGTTAGTCTCGGTCGTAGTACATGACAAATGGATAATATGGTGTCAATGCTCACTCCCTCTCAACTAGGGAGGAGACATCCACAAGCATAAGCGTTTCTTGAGAATACCCATCATTTTCATAGGGAATAACATCATTAATTTGTTTTCATCGCATGACGCCTTTATGATTAAGCATTCATAGATTTGTGGCAAAATATTTCCCCTTTTGTCATTTGTGATGAAAGAAAATAAAAAAGTGAAAGCCAACATCATTAAAGATACACTATAATGATTTATCTAAGTCTAAACTCTAAGGTTAAAGTGAAAATTTATGTAAATATTATATCTATGAGTTGTTCAAAACTTATGAAAACCTTATTCGAAAAATCAAAAGAAAGAAAAATAAGGCCCAATGAATGGTAACTCATGTATTCACACCCTCTTTGGAAAACATATGAATATATACACTCCTAGTCACACTTGATCACATGTTTGTGATGGTTAAATCATGAAGTCCTCTTTTCCCCTTTCATTTTCACTTCATCATTTAAGAACCTAATTGAGGATCTAGGGAATTTTTCTTGCCTAAAGGTTTCATGTCTACTCTTGGTTTACTTATGTCACACTATGGTCAATCATGTGATGGAGTGAAATACTTAAGTTTGTGGAGTTATTAGAACAATGTATTAAGTTAGTCACCACACACACATGTATTACATGTCATTGATCCACATGTGTGGGTTGGAGACTCATTGCTTGAGAACTTTAATGGATACTACTTTAGGGCCTTGATGGTATATCTTACAAAATCTCTTGGTAAACATTGTGATTCATCATTTCTATTCCTCGAGACACTTGATAATATTGAAGTCACTCCCAATAATCCATGAATATGGGGAGTATAAATTACTTGTGCTGGAAATAGAATTGAGAAATAGAGGTTTTCCATTTGTGATATTGGAGTCACAGACATTGGATACATGGTAGTAGTCCTCAATGTCAATTAACTAAATTTATATTGTCATAATGCAAAAAGAGGTAAACATATTGGTAACCTTGATGTCCTAATCATTCCAAATAATATCCATTCCACCCAAGTATATCTAATCATCAATCACTACTACTTGGAAATTCCTCCCCCATTTTTTAATTATATGAGGTAGAACCTCACTTGATATTTTTATTTTTTATATCAACATTATTGATGGGTGCTTTGCGGACCATTTTTCTTTTAGGAGTATTTGTTTTCCTTTACTATTGAGGTCCCTCATGTTCCATGAGACTATTTTCATGGAGAATTTACACAAAAAGGAAGTATAATGTGACTAAAAAAACATGTTCCAAGATTTAAGTTATTGGACAATGCCACTTCATGACTCCTATATTTCCTTAACCTGGGACGAACTTGATAGCGTTAAGGGAAATTAACCAATGAAAATCTCAAAAGGAGGTGACTTTTGACTTTATCACATACAAGTTAATATACTAAAAAAAATATCCATAAAAATTTCATCAATCAATGAATCCTTAAAAAAAAATATCTAAAACAATTTCATCAAGCAATGAAGCATTACATTATAAATTACAATCTATAAACCTTTTGGGAACTTTTTGCTAAACCATGTTCAAAACCAACATATTTAATATTAATATTTAACATTAATACGGAAAATAACACATTTTCATAAATTAAATAACATGTTATCAATCCTAATAAATGTCACTAACATAAAACTAAAAAGTATGCAACTAATGGGAGTGACCACTCAAGGCCACCATAAGACAATCTATTAAGACAAGGATTAATGGGGAAAGAAATCTACAAAGGACAAAGGCAAACCTATTTTAACTTTATTATTTTATTAGGTGCAAGTTGAACATCTCAAGATATAATGAAGAGAAGAATTAATTTTATTGCATTAAGAAAACCCAAGCACATTCTATAACTTAGCAAGGAAGAGATGTATAATACCCATCTCAGAAACACAATGCATGGCATTAAGTTATTTTTTTTATATATAATATAAACTTATATCATAAAATCACAAATTTTGCATGAATGGATGTTTAAAATCCATTTTTATAAAAAGAAAATATAATTTTTGTTATAAAAAAAACCAAAAACTAAATATATTTTTTTAGAAAATAAAAAATTACTAAACTGAATATATATTAAGAAAAAACTAAAATTAATATATATATATATATATATATATATATATATATGCTAAATTTAAAATATGTTTTAGTTTTTTTTTAAACACTTCCCTCCATTCTAAGAAGCAAAAATAATAATAGAAATAAGGATGGACCAAAAATATTCCTTTCCTTGGTAAGTGTTTCCCACCATTCATTCCACTTACTCAAGTTATTTCATAAAACAGAGATAAGTGTTATTTCACACTCTTTCCGCAAAGCCTATTGAGCTTCTCTTATGATATATCTATTCCTTGATGGAGTCCCTGATATATTGATCAAGTTTTGATTCCTTGGAGATTAATTAGAGCAAAGAAAACATGAGTACTCTTAATTCCAAGTTCAATGCCTCTAATGGTGGACAGAAGGCAAGGGAGGGGTTGCTATCGTGGTCATAACTCCAAGTTCATTGTCTCTGATGATGGACGAGGCAAGGGAGGGGGTAGTGGTCATGGTCATGGTCATGGAGTTTTCTCTTTTACATTATATTTAGGGAGTTCAAAGCAATTTGAATGGAATCATTGTCGTCAATAGGTATAATGGATTAAGTGTGATAATGGATAAAATGAAGTAATTATTTGTGAGCATTTGTTCTTGAACAAACATTAGGATCCATCTTATTATAGAGAAAAGTAAATGCATTAAAAACAACTCAATATTTCATGTGACATTCATATTGTATGCAACTTATTTTTCATTAAAAACAATTTACTTTTTCATGTCATTCTTTTTTTTGTTAAAATTTCTTCTATTTCTAATTTAAATTACAATAGTAATTTCAAATAAAGCTTCCAGTAAATATTAATTTACCAATTCTGCATGGAAATCATAAGAAACATTTACAATATAGTATGAAGAACAAATGAGTACCTACTTCATATGGATTAAAAATTGCTTCTACTACTTAATGTGAATTACAAGTGTAATCTTAGTTGGATCTCCAATATATCTTAAGCCATATTTTCATTTTATTTTTAGTACTATTAAATGTTATTATGTCCTAACTCATTTTATTATTAGCATTGTAATAAAAATATGCATTTTTCTATAGAATTAGTACTAACATGTAATATTGATTTTTTTTCCAGAAAGTTATAGGTAATGACCATGAAGATGATGATATAGACTATGTTTAGATTACATCATATATCAGAGATGATGATGATGAGGATGGCGATGGCATTGGTGATAATTATGTGGATGATATTATCAGGATGGTCAGGATGATGATCATGGAAATGATCATCAGGATGAGCTTGACTATGATTTTCGTGGTGCTAGCTTGTCATGTGTTATTTTTTATATTTAGTTGGATGTCTTAATATGGTAATCATACATTTGAATTTTAGTCTATTTGAATAATGATGATGATACTATCGGTACTATCTTTTTACCTTATGAATATGTTGAAAATTGTTTACAATTTTTTTATAAATAATTATTGTGTATGATGAGATTCCTATTCTTTTATGGATGTTGTGAATTTACATTAGCATAATGATATCTATGAAACATTTTCATTTGGTAATCTTACATTGAATTTTAGTTGATTTGATTAAATATGATGATGATATTATCATTTTTATCTTGTTATTTTATGTATATATTGAAAATTATCAACATTGTTTTGATGGAGAATTATTATGTATGATGATATTACTATCTTTTGATGGGTGTTGTGAATTTACCTTGAAATAATGGTGTTGATGAAATATTTTGATATGATAATCACACATTTGAATCTTAGTTGATTTGATTAAAGATGATGAGGATATTATTAGTATTATCTTGTTACTTTATATATGTGTTGAAACCTGTCAACGCTTTTTTATGGGGAGTGATTATGTATGATGATATTACTATTTTTGGATGTAACATTGTGAATTTACCTTGGAATAATGATATTTGCGATAAATGTTGATTTAGTAGTAATATATGTATATTGAAAATTGTCAATGATTTTTTGATAGAGAATTGTTATATATGAGGATACTGCTATATTTTTTATGAACATTGCCTATTACTCTTAAATTTGTTTACAAATACTAAGTTATGAATTTGAACTGTGATATATTCTTAAATGTGTTATACATGAAAATACCTCCTCATCATCTTGGAGGAGAATACTATGATGTTGGTTGAAATACCCCTTTCTCCTAAACTATATAAGCCTATAATACAAGTTATGTACCATGATAACCACGGTATCCTAGTCTATAACAAGTTGTCCCTTTCATCTAACTTTTGTTACCAAAATTCTCACATTAGAGGAATTTTCAACTCAAAAAATAACCACCTAAGAAAAATTAAGAAACTAATAAAATAATGCCATGTAGACAATTTTTTAATATATCATTTTTATTATTCTTTTACCAAAATTACCCAAATAAATGTCACATTTATCAAAATAATTGTATATGTATTTTATATTTAAATTAATATATTAGAACAAGATTTAATAAAATTTAAATTAAAAAAGTAAATTTAAATTAAAAAGGGAAATTTAAATTAAAAAAGCAAATTCAAAATTTAAAGGAAATTTAAATTTAAATTTAAATTACCCAGAAAAACGTCACTTTTATAAAAAATAACCGTCTACGTGTATTTTATATTGAAATTAATTTATTAACACAAGATTTAAGAAAATTTAAATTTAAAATATAAATTTAAGTTAAGTTTAAATTTAAGTTACCCAAATAAATGCACTTTTATCAAAATAACCATATATTTATATTTTATATTTAAATTAATTTATTTAATAAAATAAATTTAAAAAGTAAATTTTAAATTTAAATTAAATATAGGATTTAGGACTTTATATTTAAATTTATTTATTTAACACGCCATGATTTACCCTTCATTAAAAATATTCTCGATATTCTAACTTTTATGGATTAAGATATTAATTTTATTTTTAATATTTAATATAGTTTTGGGTCACTTAGGCACCATTCACAGTTAAATTAGGTAAGTTATATTATTAAAAAAAAATCGACTGCCTAGTCACACATGTATGTCTTTTAAATTTTAAAGGATTTTGATTGGCTTACACATTATGACATGGAAATTCAATGTTAACATTTTAAAAGGAAAATTCCTCTAATGTGAGGAAAAAAGCTCGAGTTAACTAGAATTTTACACTTTTGTTCACTTTCAGAAACTCATATGGTGGAATGTGATCTCTTTATCCTCATCTTTAGATTTTTCCTAAAAACTAAAAGCATACAAAAGTGGGAAAGAGCCATAAAGCATGGGGAAGCTTTTTCCTAAGCACAAAAGCATCTAAAAAATGGAAAATGCCATCTTTATATGAGGAAACATTATTCACCCAAAAGCTTTTGCCAAAATTGAACTATTGAGGAATTTGGGAAATCTTCATAGCCTTCACTTTCCTATATATTGGAGGCTTGGCCATTGAGGAAATGATGGGAATTTGTGTATTGTCACGCTGCTGAGATCTATCTTGAGAGGGAGAGTTTTGGAGCTAGGATTTGGGGGAGGTGTTGTTGCAACTGCATCTGATGGTTGTAACTTTCCTCCAACTCCTTTATTAATATAGATTATTTGTTCTTCCTTCCATATGCTACTATTTGTTCTTTACTTATCCTATTTAACTAATGAATGTATGGGATTTTGGTTTATATTTATTTATTCAGTAATATTTATATGTTTATGATAGTTTCAATTATCAAAATATTATGTTTTGAAGTTTTCTTTGTTCTCTCTCTTGTGTGTAGGTCCAAGATTTGGAGCTATCTAGGAGCGCTTCCCAGCTACACTAAAAACTCCAACAAGACCTGCATGCGATGACTCACATGAATTCATTCTTCTTTTCTTAATCTATACTCTACATATTGATCTACTAAGAATCCTGAGCCTTAAAACAACCATTCTCTTAATCAGTCTATCTTAGGTTTCTGGGATAAACTAAGAGGGTTTTATGTTCATCTAACTGTGCATTAAATCCTACAGCAAAATGATATTTAGAAACTGTAATATATTTCACTATGTAATAAAATTAGTAAAATGGAAGTAAAAGTAAAACTCTAAACAAGAAGCCAAAAGTGAATGTAACCATCGATGCAAAATTGGGAGTAAAATTGGATGTTAAACTAGCCATCAAAACAAGATGCAAACAATGAGACAAAAAGGGTTTTAAAGTAGAATTAAAAAGGGGTGCAAAACTAGACACAAAGAAGGGAACAAAATAGGGCATACAAAAAGATACCAAATTGGGCACAAACAAGGATGCAAAAATGGACACCAAAATGAGGATGAAAAGAATGGTGTAAAATTAGGATGCAAAATTGGGTGCAAAAAGGATGTAAGAAAAGACACAAAACAAGAAGCAAAATGGGACTAAAAACGGTGAAACTAAGGATGCCAAAAATTATGCATAACTAGATGAAAATTCAAACTAAAATCTAGGTGCAAAATGAGATGCAAATGTGGACACAAAATGTGGCAGAAAAAAGGATGCAAATTTGGATGCCAAAAAGGATGCAAAATTAGACAACAAAAAGGATGCAAAATTGGACATTAAAAATGGTGAAAATTTGGACACAAAAGTAGAAAAAATGGTGCAAAAATGGGCATAAAAATGGCTCAAATTTGGATGCAACATTGGATGCAAAATGAGGTGCAGCAAATGATTCAAAACTTGGTGTAAAAACAAATGCAAAAGTAGATGAAAAAAATGGCTCAAAATTGAACGTAACTTTAGACACAAAATGGGATTCAAAGGTGGACCCAATGCATGGTCCAACATAGGGTGAAAATTTAGATGCTCAAAAAGATGCAAAATTGGATGCAAGAAATGTTGTTAAAAATTATGCTAAATTGGATGCAACAAATGATGCAAAATTAGGTGCAAAATAGGATGCAAAAAAGGGAGACAAATGAAACGAAAAAGTGGATGAAAAAAATGGTTCAAAAATGGATGAAAAATTTGGCACTAAATCAGATTCAACATATGGTGCAAAATTAGATGCAAAAAATAGTGTTAAAAAGGCAAAAAAATTGGTGCAAAAATAGATGTAAAAATAAGTACAAAATTAGAAGCAAAAAATGACAAAAGACTAGATGCAAAAATTGACACAAACTCGATGCAAAAAAAGGCACTAAATCAGATGCAAAAGATGGTGTAAAACTCGATGTAAATATCGACACAAAAATAGAAGAAAAGAATGGCACAAAATAGGAAGCAAAAAATGATGCAAAAAAAGATGCAAAAAATGGCACAAAACTAGAAGCAAAAACCTATTGTAAAACCAAATGCAAATCTTGGTGCAAAATATGATGCAAAATTTGGCGTAAAAAAATATGCAAAATTTGGCGCAAAAAAGGACGCTTTAAAAATTGTACAATAGAGCCAAATTTAGCGCCAGGCTGCTCATCCCAATGGAGAGAAAAATACACTAAAATCTGGTGCTGAATTTGGCGTAAATTGCCTGTTTTGTTGTAGTGAGAAGTCCTGCCAACGAGCTTGCTTCACAGAAAGCTTCGGTTGTGATGAAAAATAACTTGTTGCAACATTGTCAGTCTTGACAACAAACGACTTCCCAATTAGGTAATGCCTCTACACATGAAGACAGTGAATGATTGCAGTCATCTCCTTCTCATGAACCGGATACCTCCGTTCTCTATCCTGCAACTTCCGACTCTCGTACGCCACTGGATGCCCATCCTGCATAAGAACCCCTCCTATGGAAAAATCTGAAGCATCATTGTGTACCTCAAATGGTCTCTCGAAGTCAGGAAACTTCATTATCAGTGTTGTAACCATCCTCTTCTTCAAGTCATCAAATTCCTTCTGACATTTATCCATCCAACTCCACCTCTTTTCTTTCTTCAATAGGTCTATCAGTGATGATGTTACCTTGGAGTACCCCTCTACAAACTTCCGTTGGTAGTTGGTCATGCCCAAGAACACCATCATCTCATGGACATTCTTCAGTTCAACCCAATCCTCGATCACCTTCACTCTGCTTGGCTCCATCCGTATGTACCCCTGACCAACAATATGCCCAAGGAACGGAATCTCGGTCTGAGCAAACACACACTTAGACTTCTTCAAGAACAAATGATTTTCCCTCAGTGCCTCGAACACCATCGCCAAGTGCTTCTTATGATCCTCCATGTTGTCACTGAACACCACTATATCGTCCAAGTACACTACTACGAATGAATCCAAGTATGGTCGTAGGACATCATTCATCAAAGTGCAAAACGTAGCAGGAGCATTACATAACCCGAATGGCATAACAAGGAACTCAAAGCTACCATACCTTGTTACTATCGCGGTCTTCTTCTTGTCTCCTTCAGCTATCCGCATCTGATAATACCCATGCCTCAAGTCCATCTTGGAAATCACTTGGGCTTTCGCAAGCTTGTTAAAGCAATCAACAGCCAATGGCAAAGGATACATATTCCTTACCGTCTGCTTGTTCAATGCACAATAATCACAGCACATACGTAGCTCATTCGAATCCTTCTTTCGTTGGAACAATATCGGAGCTCCATAAGGGGACCTTGAAGGTCTGATGAAACCTGCATCAGCTAACTCCTTTAGCTATCGTTTCAATTCCTCCAACTCAGGCCCTGACAATCGATAAGGTGCCTTAGCTGGGGGTTGCTTTCCTGGCTCAAGATCAATGCTATGGTCCACTGCACGCCTTGATGGAAGCTTCTTTGGTAGCTCATCAGGCATCAAATCTGCATATTTGGTCAGTACCTCAGAAATCTCGGCTGGAACAGGAGTCCCAACTCCATCACCTTCGACATCCTTGAACATCACCGCATATGTCTCCATATTTGACTCCTTCATAGCTTTCTCCAAACTTAGTGCAGAAACATGCTGCACCTGGACTTCCCTCCTTTGCCTATGGGTGAGAAAATTCCAAGTTTGTGACTGTCCAACTAGCACCACCTCATTACAAAAGGGGACAACAATAGCCCTGTTGCCCTTCAAGAAATCTTTTCCGAGTATCATATCGAAGTCGTTCATCTCCATCACTGTGAAGTCCAACTGACCCTTCCAGTCTTTTATCTGCACAGGCACTTCGTGTGCCAAACCTGCCACTTTAGCTCTAGAGTTCACTGCCTTGACTTCCACATTCGATGGGAAGATCATTAGTCCAACCTATTTTGCTAACCGTGTCGTTATGAAGTTATGAGTGGCCCTCGTGTCCGCCAAAGCTTGAATGGTCTTGCCATGAACCATCAAGTCCACAAAACCCAGACTGTTAATCCACGATTTCTCCATAACGTTTCCCTGCATACATGTCTGTTCTCTGCGTTCATCAAGCAACGGCTTCACCACCTGTGAACCTCCTCTGATACCACCTGTCACACCCCCAATTCTTTTTTCGTTAAATTGGCCGGGTGCGGCACCGCCTAAGTAATTAACATTCACCATTGTTATATTACTTTACGAACTATGCCTTAACATTCATCATAAAACATGAATAATATATTAATGTGCAGAAACCATTAATATAACAACATCATAGAACAACAGCATGAACACATTCATATGCAAGAGAATTCTTTTATTATATATGAAGAGTTTTTGTACAATGACCGGGAGCTTAGCTCCACCGACGTTATACCCAAGTCTGGCACCCACCCATGGAAGAGTGCATGGTGGTCTCACCACGACTTACCCAAATTACAACACAAGTTTTCTTTGCCCGAACGGGCGGGCGCGCCCATGCACGACCCACGACCAACATAACCCAAAACTCGTTCAACATTCCGGCGGGCAAGCGCCTTAGAACGCCCTCCACCCGCGCCTTCGTCCACCCAACACTATGCTGAGTTCATCGTGCAGCCGTGCCCGGTGGGCGGGCACATCTCTTGTATCAATACCGCGCTGCACCTCTTGTCCCTCGCATCTCTTGTTGAGATCAAGTGCGAAGAGCGATGGTTCAAATGTCCAGCCTCACCGCTTGTTTATACACCTCCTTGTGTGGAGGTCGTGCCCTTGGCCGACCCTTCCACATATCTCCGACCGCCACGTCCAAACAATCGCTCAATGTCTTTGGATGTCGGTTCGCCCATGGTGCGGGACCGCCCCACAATCCATCCTTCATTTGCCTTCGCTCCTCGGTCGGCTTGACTAGACGAGCTCCCCCAACTCGCCATATAAGTGTGGAACGCCATTCTGCCCGCGCATATCAACATAGCGCCTCATCCTTGGTCTCTCCACGTACTATTTTATGCCTTAGTTTCTTTCATGGAGTGGGTGGAGTGCGCGCCTAGCTGGTATCAACCGCAGGGCGTTACAATAGGCCTCTCACATGCCTCCTGATCCTTCTAACTCCACTGCCCACCTACTGCGAAATGTTTCCATGTGTCATCCATGTCACCCATGGCCCACTATTACGCCATAATTTCCCTGTCATCACTTATTTTCCTCCTTGTCAATCTCCACATCGATCTTTTGTACCACTCACCTCAACACCCACATCATCCACCATGTCAACCCCACATCAACAACCATATCATCATTCCACTCTCTCATCACCTGCCATGCATTGTGGTCCCTCCATGATAATGCATCACCTTGACGTCAAGGGGGCTTTCTCGCAACTGATGCCTCATAGATTTGAAGGCTAAGGAGATAGCCCATCCAACAAATGCTTCAAACCTTACACCAATAAGTTGCACGATAATTAGTCAGGCCAAGGCTTGCAGAGAGGAACACATGTCAACCTCTTATTTCCTCTACACCACCTCGAGGCTTTCCATATTGAGGAGCTCAACTATGCATGAGCATGCCACATGTCCCCCAGGCCAATTAATTGTTCCAGATGTCCCCCACACCCTACTGACTGCAGCATGACATCACTGGGATGTCTCGCCTAAGATTACCTATACACGTGGCATGGCTACTATAAAAGCACATTAAAGTGGAAAAGGTGACTCCAAGAAACCCCACACCTCGAGGAAATGACTCATAATTCATAAAAGTCTTAAAATTTCCAATGTAGAGTTACGCTAAATTAGATCTCATATCTTCTAAATTACGTCAATTAGACATAAAGACTGAAGCTTACTCCCATGAGCCATGGTACCACCTTAGACACGTAATTAGAAGTATTGGTTGAAATCCGCTCCCACGATACCAACACATGTGGCATTTGATTTAATGTCCCTTGAATCTTCGAGATTAACCTGTTTGATGGCCTCATTTTCTCTCAGTGAGATTACATAGACACAAAAGATGAAGCTAAGGTGACATATTGCTTTGGTATTAATTTTGGGGCCAAGAGCCCCCCTCCATCATCTCGCAAAATAAATAAATTCCTCCATGGCTTAATTGAACAAATGAATATACCGACCATGCCTGAAGAATTCAAAGGAGTACAATTCTCATCTTTAGAGCCGAGGCAGAATTTGAAGAAAACAAAAGTAGAGCTCTGTCAAGAAAAACAATACATCAGGAGATTGGAGGTCTATTCATTCTTGCAAGCAAAAGGTGATGCAAACAAAATATCTTTCAACAAGGCTAAGGAGATAACCTTGGAAAGGATCATTATGCTAGTAAACAAGCACTGGGAGCAGTTAAAGTTGGTACTAGAGAATATCGAGATAATTAAGAAAACTCATAAAGAGGTAGAGGTGCTCAAAGAACATGTGGAGACGACCTCATGGAAAGTTGAAGTAATAGTCAATTTCCTAAATAATATGGCTAAAGGAGAAGTTAGAAAAGAAAGCTTCAAACATTTCTGTTTGAGGGCTAGAGAATATCACATAGAAAGGAAGCATAGGATTATAGTGCAAATAAAAGAGAAAGCTGGCAGCATGAATGGGGAGGTGGAGAAGTTTAAAAGTAAATGTGAAGAATTGTATAAGAAGAATTTACCACTATTATCCTTCCTAGATTGCTTGAGGGACATTTGTTTGTATGGTTGTAGCCATAGAAATACCCAGTCGCCTACATCAAAACTTCTTTTGCTACGATGTTGATCTTCCTATTGTTTCATCCTATTCTGTGCCAAAGTGAGGTTATCCTTTAAGAGTTGGAGAACTTTTTGTTGATGCTCGATGTGATCTTCCACTACTTCAACCTTATAATTTTCTCTTAAATATGATGTGATGGATGGTGGGTGATATCCATAAAGTGCCATAAATGGGGTCATTTTTGATGTCGTATGGAAGGAAGTGTTATACCACCATTCAGCTAGAGAACCATTTGACCCATTGTGTATGTTTATCAAATACAAAGCAACAAAGATATCCTTCCAAACATTTGTTCACTATCTCAGTTTGCCCATCAGATTGAGGATGATAAGATGATCTATGAGCTAACTGAGTACCCAGACAACAAAATAATTTTGTCCAAAAATTTCCAGTGAAAATAGGATCTCTATCACTTACAATGATCTTTGGGTTTTTATGTAGCTTTTAAATTGTTTCCATAAATGTAGTAGCAATTGTACTGGCTTTAAATGGATGAGATAATGCACAAAAGTGTGCATAATTGGTAATTCTATCAACTACCATCATGATGACACTCTTTCCTTAGGACTTGGGTAAATCTATGATAAAATCCATTGAAACCTCCTCCCAACGTTAACTTGGAATGGATAAAGGTTGTAATAGACCTGGGTTCTTAATTGTCTCAACTTTATTTTGTTAGAAAACCAAACATTCCGCCACAAACTTCTGAATATCAAATTTAAGACCATCCCAAAAAAATTCCTTCTCAACCCTATGGTAATTTTTTTTAAATCCTGAATGCCCTCCTAAGGGAGATGTGTGCAATTCCCTAATAATATTTTGTTTGAGTTGGGAATTTTCATCGAGGTATAAGCGATCTTTGTAGCATAACGAATCATTTTTCTAGCTAAATGTATCAGATGTATTGGGATCTTGCTGCAACTTTTCAACGAGTGCCCACACTTCTTCGTCATTCTTCCATTCATCTCTTGCTTCATTTATCCAATATGGTTGTATAATAAAAATGGCACAAAGCAATGCTTCCACATTCTGATCCTTTCTTGAGAGTGCATTTGCAACAACATTTTTCTTCCCTTTTTTGTAGATGATTTCAAAGTCATAACCCAACATCTTTGTGACCCATTTTCACTGCTCTTTTGAAGATAATCTTTTTTCTAAAAAGTATTTAAGACTATCATGATATGTTTTTACCTTGAAGTGTCTTTCCATTAGGTAAGGTCGTCATTTCTCAAGTGCATGTAGTATTGCCAACAATTCCTCCTCATAAATAGCTTTGTGTAAATATTTTCCTTTGATTGGATGACTTTTGAAAGAAATGCGTCTTTCTTCTTGCATTAAAACAACACCAATTCCATTTCCTGAGGCATCACATTCCACAATAAAGGTTTTTGTCAAGTTTGATGTAGCTAAGACCGGTGCTTGGCACGTTGCCTCTTTAAGAAGTTCAAAGGCCTTCATTGCTTCTCAAGTCCAAGAAAATGCATCTTTTCTTCAGTAATGTTCTTAGAGGTGTCACTATTCTCCCACGATTGTTAACAAACTTGCGATAATACCCTGTCAACCTGAGAAATCCTCGTAGATGCTTTATGGATGTGAGGATTTTCCATTCCTTAATGGCTTTAATTTTACTAGCGTCTACCTTAACACCTTCATGAGATACAATACGACCCAAACATTCCACCTTTTGTACTCCAAAGAAACATTTGGAGGTTTTTTCATTTAATTGTTTCTCCTCCAATAGTTTGATCACTCTATCAACATGTTGAACATGACCCTTCCAAGACTTGCTGTAAATTAGTATATCATCAAACAATACTAACACAAATTTTCTAAGGAAGGGTTTGAAAATGGAATTCATCAAACTTTGAAATGTATAAGGTGCATTGATAAGGCCAAAAGGTATGACCAAAAATTCATAATGACCCTCATGAGTTCTAAATGTTGTTTTCGGAATGTCTTCAGTCTTCATTCTGATTTGATGATATCCTGAATGAAGGTCTAACTTGGTGAAGTAAATTGCTCCATGCAATTCATCCAATAATTCATCAATGATAGGAATGCGAAATTTATATTTAATAATGAGCTTGTTGAGCTCCTTTCCTTCCGAATCAAATTTCAAGAAAATTTCTTGAAAATTAAAAGTTATCATACCCAAAGTTTATAGCCATTGGACTCATAGTACAACATCAAAACCACCCATTGGAATGGAAAGCATTGGACTATTCAACACATATTCTCCCATGAATAGCTTTATATTATGGCACTTTCCATAGCAATTTATGGTTCCTCCATTTGCAACCATAAATTGACACTCTAGTGCTAGATATAGGAAGCAATTAAATTCATTGGCTATCTTACAATGAATAAAATTATAGGTACTGCCCGAATCAATCAACACTATTATCTTTTTCTTCTTCATATGTCCTTCTATCTTGATAGTTTGAGGAGTGGTAATTCCATTAAATGCATTACAAGATATGGTTGGATTCATTTCTTCTTTCTCTAGGGTTTGTTCCTGGTGTGTATCCTCTTCTTTTGATGTTTCTTGTTCCTTTTCTTCCTCCTCTTCAAAATCTATATAAAATAATTTCTTCTCAACACACTTATGACCTTTAATGTATTTTCTATGACAACTGTAACAAAGCTCTTTTTTTGTTTTTTCTTCCAATTGTTGGAGTGTCAACCTTGTAGGTTGTGGAAGGCTAGGGGCAACAACACTTCCATCTTTATAGTTGTGAGTGGTAGGCTTCCTTGTTACCATAATTTTTCTTTCAATTTTTCTTTCCAACCTGAATGTCTTCTCCAATGAATTAGGTTCCCAAAGGCGAACCTCATGTTCGATTTTATCCTTTAAAATCACTATGAAGGCATCAATCTTATGCTCCTTTGGAATATCTTTTACCCTTATATTCAATTTTTGGAAGTCCTCAATGTGCTCCATCATTGAACCCTTTTGTTTGAGATTTATCAATTGGCTAAAAAATGTGTTGCTTTTTGTATCCTCATAATGTTTTATCATTTCTTCCATAAAATTTCCCAAGTGACAATTTGTTTACGAGAACAAAGCCATCGATACCATACAAACTGATTGGGTTCCAAATATAAAGTTCTAATGCGTACCTTTTGTGTGCTTTGCACATTATGGAGATCGAAATATTGCTCCATCTATAGTATCCATGTTACGGGATCCTTGTCATCAAAGTTCCTCATATCAATATTTGGAACATGGTGGGTCTTTAATCTAACATTAGAGTCTATGAAATCCTGACTAGCATTTCTTTTGTTCTCATCACGAGTTTCCTTTACTACCCTTTCGCCATTAGTAAGTATTTCTTATAGCAACTTTGTCAAATCTATCTTCAAATCTTCCATGTTTCCTTTAAGTTTTGCTTCTACACCATCCATCTTAGCTTCCTTGTCATACATCTTAGCTTCCATTCCATTCTTTAAACCATCCATCTTATCTTCAGTTACTTTTTGTGAGAGCGAAATTTGTTGCACTTGGTCTCATAATTTTGATATATCATGTCGCATTTCTTCCTCTTCTTCATGTATCATAGTAGAGATTTCAGGTTGCTTACTAGGTGTTTCCATTTTCTTTCTTTGGGTCATCAATGAATAATAATTATTCTTCACAATGCCCTTTGAATCACTTCAAACTACTTTCTCAAACAAGGCTTATGCAAATTTGAAAAAAAAACTACACATTTTATTTCCGCTTTGTATGAGCTCGACCTTGAAATGCCTATAACACTATAATTTTGGATCTCCAAGTTCTGAAATTTTGGCCTATGATAGCCCTTTGAGTCTTCTTTCCAACTTCACAAGTTTGATTGCAATTAGATTCTCTAAGAAAGCATTATGCCCAATCTCTCGCGATGACCTAATCATAGACTAATTCAGTAGAGCGCACTTGTACGGTGTGCTACATGTCATTATTTCGACCTTAGGTTCTGAAAACAATACCCAACTCACTATAGTTCATCTTATTTTTGTCACTTTTTATGAAAATTGAATTAGATTCTCAAAGAGAAATTTATGACGATTTTCCCAAGGTGACTTGTTTGAGATCCAATTTGGGAGACTGAAAAAACCCTAACTTCCTCAGTTCATATATCCAAAAATATAGCGAGACAGGATCTGAAATTAAGTCACATGGTTCATCGTGATTTCATCTCAAATGGGTTTTAATTTCCACTTCTGAAGCTTCGTAGGAAAATATTTGTAGGGAAAATTCCACGATGACCTGTTTGAAGCAGTGAAACCGTAGAATCCAAAGCCTTTGATACTAATTGTTATGCAACCAGCTCACAAAATATAAGAAAGAGATAGATCAACGACTTCAAACGTAGCCTCTTCAAGGGGAAAACCTCCTTTACATTACACAAATGAACAATTCTTGGATGATATAAATGACAAGACCGCCTTTCTATATATAGGAGACTAAGGGGTCACAATATAATCAAAGCCGACATAACAATAATAATGTAAGGACACAACAATAACAATAAGGGGTACAATGACAATAATAATAAGGGAATACACTAGTATTATAAGGACCTAACAACAAATTTATTGGTGACTCAATTATATAGTAGGAGGCTTTTGGAAAGTTATGCCTATAATGTTTTCCAAGAGCCCAAATTTCATAACGGCTAATTTGTTCATTCAAGATAGGAATTTCTTTAAACATTGACTAATTTTGTAGGAGGCTAGGACACCTAAAAGGTAGGTGACCATACCTAAAATTCCACAATTAGGTTTCATCTGTACATGAGAAATGATGTGCATATCACTATAACATATTTACACTTCTTAGGTTTAATGAAAACATTCCATTCTTGGTCATTTGAACCTTCCAACCATCTTTCTACTAGGTGATATATCTAAGATTGTGCATTTGGAGTCCCTTAATCTAGCGTCATAGCCATGTTGACTCAATCGATGTATACTTAACAACTTATGTGTATGATTGGGTACATAAAAGACATCAAACGTGTCTTTCTTCTCAATTTTCTTGGTTAAGGAAAATACAACACCTTTTTCTAAGGTTTCAACTTATAATCATCCCCTAAACTAATTTCATACTTCAAAATTCTACCAATGCATGAAAACAACTTTTTGTTATCTATCATATGATTGTTGCAACCACTGTCGAATAACCAAATGTTATTGTTCTATTTTCTAAAGTTATTTTACATGAGATGAACATTGTCTCTTATGCTCCTTCCTCAAGTTGGAGATATTAACTTTGCCTTTTTATAGTGTCCAAAAATAATATATTAACAGTATTATACTTTGGATTTGTCTATCCATCTTCTACTTCTCCCCCTCTGATTATAAAATTGTTTATGTTGATTTTACTACTTTGATGTTATTCTTTCTTATGCGTGATGACTACATCTACCTCTTTAACCTCTTCCTTTGCTTCATCTATCTCTTCCTCTTCCAATATATTCCCGAGTTTTCAATGCATGTTTTAAAGATTCGTCTTCTATATTCATTATTGATTCATGGGATAAAAGAGATCACATCATTTATTCTACTATCTTTGGGCTCCTCTATGACAATGACAATTATTTCAAATTTCTTTAGCAGGTTTATGAGGAATTTTGAAACAATTCTTTGATCTTAATTATAATCTTCATGAAACCGAGTTTTCTTCACAACTCCCATCACTTCAGTAATAAACTTATTAATTTTCTCCATTACCTTCATCTTAAAGTTCTCAAATTCTCTCCCACTTGTTCAAAACATTATTGTCTTTTTTCATTGCCTTGATAAGCTAACTCTAAAATATCTGAGACTTCCTTTGCACTAGATGCTCTTATTAGCTTTGGAAAAATCCAATCATCCACTAAACTATGGATCAAAATTTTGACCTTGTTCTTTTACTCTTTCATTTCTACAAACTAATTCGTTGGGTGTCATGGCTTGTGGAACCACTTAATCAGACTCTAAGAATTTATTCTCTATTAGTTCCCAATATTCCTAGACTTGAAGACAGGGATCCACTCTTAGAGGCCAAACTAATAATTCATGACAACAAAAATTGGTCCTTGTGTTTTCCCTATATTACTTAGGAGGCCATTTAAATGACTTATAATGCAAAAAAAATACTCTAATATTCTTGCAAAACACTTAAAAAATAATACCCTCTTTTTAAAGTTCTAACGGACTCCTTTTTAATTTTTTTATATTTTAAAAAGAATGGCCTTTTCCTTGACTTAGATTAAAATTGTGTTCTCAGCAAAATGAAAACCACTAGAATAGAATGTGACTGTTGTTGATTTGACCAAACTTATTTACCAAAACTTATTTAAGAAAAATTCAAGGCCTACATTCATTATGTAAATGGGTTTATAAAAATAATTACAAATCGCTTTGTACCCATGAGCACCTTTCTCCCTCGTCTCAAATTGTGGTTCACAATGGCTATGGTTTCTCAAATATATCTCCTTATTAACCCCTAATAACACTGGAATGAGTATATTTCTCCCTTCATCACAAATTGTGGCTCAATGGCTAGAAGATTCAAATTAGATTTAATTAATAACCATAAGTTACCTAACTACCTTTTATAAATATCAATGGAATAAATCAACTAATCACTCAATTAACTAATCTCTAGATACGATTTATCTTGTGACATTAAATTCTATTTTAACAGTTCTCAAGCACGATCAAATCCAAAATAAATAGATTTTGAAAACAGCCATGCTTCTCGACAAATCAAGGCGTTAATTTTAGTGCCCAGGATACTTTTCTGGCAATTAGATAAGCCTGCTGACTACAGCTTTAGGTTCACTTACTGCCAAGGGTCGTGCACAGCTGGTTCTAAATTCCTTCCTCTTCGCACGATTTGCCTTCCAACAACCCGCAAGCGACCGTGGCATGAGCCGCCATCGAAAACCAGACAACAGACGAAAGAGAGAGTGATATCAAGAAGAGATGTGATGATGTTGACCTTCTAAACATTTTTATGCGAACTGAACCATAGTTGTAAACCAATACACCCTTGGAGTATTTCCGAATGATTTCTTGCCAGGAACTGGAATGACGGTTTAACAGTAACTGATTGACAATGCGCTAACGATGGTTGATTGTATGTTAGGGATTTGCCATAACGGAATGGAATGGGCCGCTTTAAAACATAAACAATATATACTCATTAAAGATCCCAATGTGCTAATATATACATAACAATCTATTTTATTTTGATTTGTAGAAATTTATGTACTTGAGCTATTTTAATCTTATGGGTTTATTCCTATTTAAAAAATTTAACTGTTAATTTTGGAAGTTAAAAAAATTATAACAATTTGCACCTACCTGTGCAGTTTGTATTACATACATTAAAACAAAGGCATTGTTAGAGGTGCATATGGTGCCGTAATAAGGGCCCTTCAGATATACAGGGCTAGATGTAATGTTAAAACGTACATATGCTTTAACAGTACTGTAATAAACGCTCTGCAACTGAATACATAGTTTTCTCCTTGAGAAAAGGACGGGCAGAACTGCCACCTTCGATTATAATAGCATATTGCCTCAAAGGAAACACTTCAGCCCAAGCAGAGGAATCAAAGGAAAAGGTTCTTCAAATTGACCAAACAGTCAGTGAAAGGAATCAAAGGAACATGTTTTGAAATTGATCAGCTGAGCACACCCGAGAGGGACGTTACAGACAAGAATCTCTTAATCAAAACAACTCAGAGATCATCCCTACAATGTATTTTTATATAACTAGTTATGTTACAATGTACTTTCCTAATTTTTAATCACATTTTGTCACAAGCTTACCAGTATAATAATGTTAACTTCATCCCGTGGACTGTTCCTAGACTCCCAATAAAATCCACCTCTAATCTAATTTAATGAGTTTTTCTCTCGCTGCAAATCACAAACCTTACAAAAGCGTTATAAGTTCATACTAGAATTGGGAAATCAACGTCGTTTCTACCTAGCACTTTGATGTCTTCATGCTACTACCATACAACAAAGGTTTTGGTTCCACCTCGAAGTCTAATTTGTTCACGCTTCAACCATGCCCTGAGGTTTTTGGCAAATCCTTTGACATACGACCTCAGAAGACCTTGAAACTTATGAAAAGAAAAATTAGTCATTTTGTTTGTAGTTACTAATTTTTTTTGTTGTAAGCTAATTAAATTGTGGGAAAACTTTATGATTTTCTTTGCTTTCAATGGGCTAACAACTTAATTTACATTTTTTATTTATACGAAAAAATAATATAAAAAATAAAAAATGGTATAAGATTATAAATATTTTGGATTTTTATAATATCTTAATTAAAAATATTTAACACAATGGAAATAAAATAAAGTAAATGACTAAAGTTATGAACAAGGAATCATAAGTAAAAAGTAGTTAAGAATATAATTGAAATAAAATAAAGTAAGTGATTAAAGTTATGAACCATATATGGAAAAGGGAGAAAGCCACGAGTAAAAAGGATTAATAGCTTTAATTACTTGCTCATTTTGTTGTTATTGTTGTTTTTCTTATTAGTCCCTGCCATCTGGCATCCGGCAGGGACTATAGTAATCGATAGGACCCCGACTTAGCATTAGTTGACCCCTGCCCTTCTCTGTTATACGGCGGTTAGAGCGGGGATATGCTAAGTTTCGTTTGCACTCACTCTTTCGCCATCCTTCGCCATCTTATTTGGCCTCTTCCCGAGGCGGAAGAGGCCGGAGCATAGCTTAAACTCGTATTTACGCACAATCGAGTGGCCCTGACCGTGTGCGGTTTCGTTTTAATGCTAACATTAATTCCTTAATGTTTAATGTTAAGTACAAATGGGCATACATATGCTAAGGTTTGCTTGTTCTTTTGCAGGTGTCGGCCGTATGCTCAAGGTTTGCATGGCGGGAGGTGTCCGCCTACCGGCTCGGCGGTTTTGTGCGAAGCATTTGAAGAGCAGGCGGTGTGTTGCCTCAGTATCTTTCACTGGTAAACCAGTGTCACTCTTTGCATTCCGTTTTCCATTGTGGCATCCGCGAAAAACGGGTTCATATCTGAAAACGACGGGTTCCTGGTTCTGCAATGGGGTTTTTGGTTTGGAAAGTGGGGCGCATGCCCAACCACATACAGAGGTCAAAAACCCTAGGTCAATTGGAAGGGGCGGTTTTGTGCGAAGCATTTGAAGAGCAGGCGGGTTCATAGCTGAAAACGACGGGTTTCTGGTTCTGCAATGGGGTTTTTGGTTGGGAAAGTGGGGCGCATGCCCAACCACATACAGAGGTCAAAAACCCTAGGTCACAAGACCCCTTCCCATGCCAGACTGTTCAACTTCCGCGCAGCTCAAACATAGCTTTTGCATGTAACTTGTGAAATGATGTTATGCATAGATTTATATCGGTAATCCTTTAATCCGCTCCTATATTCGTATCCGCTCAGTTATCCATATCGGCTTCTATAGCAGTATAAACAATTATTCGCTAAAGCCGAGCTATCATCCCCTTATAGTTCCTGCGCCACTTCTGCGTTCAGGGTTCAAATATCATCTTTCTATGATGATGACTCAGACGCTCAGAAAACGCGACCGAGAGCCGGAAGCTCTGCCGGTCTCCACTGACGTGCAGGAGGCGAAACGCTTCCACGGCGAAGAAACAGAGCGGTTTTGTCAATTAGACAAAACCCTGTCACAAGAAGAAGACGAATGGGCTGCCAGTGAGGAGGTCATAAATGAGGTCATGAAAAGCCTGGAGGAAGAGATGGGCACGCCTCCTTTCACTTCTTGTCCATCAAATTCTGGGCATAATTTGGCGTCGTCCGATATTCCTAGCGGCCAAGAAGGTGGAACCCTAGCTTCGGACTTGGGGGATGATCTGTTTTATCTGTTGGGGGCTTCAGATGACGAGCTCGGCATTCCTTTGAGCCCTCTTACGAATGTGATGGACGAAGCACGCCAGTCTCCTGAGGAGAAGGCTGATTTTAAATCTATTAGCGAAGTCTGGGACTTCGATGACAATTTTGGAAACTATCGACAGTTTGCATCGTATGACGATGCCCATCAAGCGAGCGAGCTAGAGATGCCGGGGGAAAATCCAGCACGAGGGTGGATAGCAAATCGAAAACGAATTGCAAGGCACTGATTTCCTTTCTGGAAAAAAAGACCACCCAGGACTTGAGGTTTGCAAGACGAGATCGATACCTACAGAAAGGCATGGGGACGAGCGAACCAGAACCCCTAACCAGTTCCGAAGAAAGGCCAGTAATTACGAGAATTCGAAGTCGAGCAAAGAGACATGGGTTCGTGACCTTCTGTAGAGAAGGGCAGACAACGATGGATTTCAGGCTGGGAGTTGTGAGTCACGAAGCGGACTTCAATAACATTCCCCCGGAAATAGTTGAATGGGTCGAGCAAGCATGGAGGGATCGAACGCCTGATCAGTTACTTTTTTTTCCGGGGCCAGGCAGGTTTCTGGTTGTGTACATCGGGTATACAGAGATTGAAACGTATGCTACAGAGGATTGGGAATTTCGTATTTCACGTGTAAGAGACGGGAACAGGATCGGTGTGGCGCAGAACGAGAAATGGGAGTGCGCGTTGAGAAGCAGATGGTTGGAGTCGAAGGATGAGGTTGGCAAATGCGGTTGAGAAGGAAGACCTAGCGTTATAAGAAATTCGGAAGGTATTTTCATTGGACCATCAGCTTAGCTGATTTGACGTGGGTTAGGGTGATTCAGGGGATATGCTTAACATCTGTTGCGCCCTCACATAGACTGATTTGATGAGGGTTACATTTCTTGTGTACAGATTTCATTCCAGGTGACATTGTGCATGCAGCGTGGGGCTACGTGTAACGTAATTTTCTTCTTATATAAGAAGCTTATACATGATTTCGTCGTTACGGCTTGTTATTTCGCGCTTCCACTCCAGGGTTCTAGGATATGCTACTGAACATTGCTTTATTTACAGTTTTTTGGCCTGTAAGTTCTGAATTCTTTTACAATTGCATGCTTGTATTTCTTTACTTTGCTCTCACACATATCACATATACATGCTACTTTGGTTTCCTTCTTGCATTGCTATTGATAGCATAGTATTTCCAGTCTTGATATTAGGTTCAAGAACTAGGATATTTTTTGGAGTGTGCATATGAGTTTGTGAGGATATTGAACATTTGTTTGCAAGGTATTGATTGTATTCCTAGGGTCATAGAGTGCTTTGCCTTTGGTTTCCTTCTTGCATTGCTATTGATAACATAGTATTTCCAGTCTTGATATTAGGTTCAAGAACTAGGATATTTTTTGGAGTGTGCATATGAGTTTGTCACGATATTTTAGAGGCTTACTCTGACATCAGTTAGAGCAATAATGAAGTGTGCTATGAAGATTCCTTCAACAAAATGCCTACACAATCAATCGTTAACTTTATGATGCTTTCAATTTACACAATACTTACATGAAAAGCTCTGCTGCTTTTTGGATGAAAAGCAGATGTCTGGTCCTTCAGTGTTGAGGAATCATGTTCTCTGCCTGGAGCAAATTCAATGTTCCCTAAGTGTAATATAGCTGCCAACCAATCCAGCACGTCACCTCTCTTGTTTCTTTATCTATTTGAGTGGTTTGCTAATCTGCTGAGTGGTGTGTGTTATGTCATATTCTAGTGTGATAACTGCTGTGGTTTGACTTCTGATTTAAGGATCCTGTGTGTATAATTTTTATGCCTTGTCTCTAAGATTTACAGAACTCAGCTAAATTTGTTTCATATTTAAATCTGGAAATCCGATGGTTGTCCGTGTCGTAAATCTTTATGGGAAGCATTATATACTTCTTTGTGTGAACACTGATCAGAAGTTATAATAATATTCTTTCATATGCTCTGAGGTGTCTCACTCTTTCAACACTTTGTTTCTGAGCTTTGGTTTAGGGTTTCAATGTTGTTATCAATAGGTAATGTTTTGATGAAGTGTTGGTATAGAGATATCATAAAACGAGAGCTAGATCTACAGCTCTTGAGTCAATAGTGACACAAGAGCTGGAGATCTCTCAAAACTCAGTGTCCTCTGTCACATTATATGTATAACAGAGCCTTGGATATTCGAGACCCTTCAATTGTAACTTGGGGGTTAGTAAATCACATAATGAGATCTTCAGTTCTTGTTGAATTGATGAATAGATTGATTGGTATCTCTAATGCCATATCCCTGTAGCTTCGTTAAACATTTGTTTGCAAGGTATTGATTGTATTCCTAGGGTCATAGAGTGCTTTGCCTTTGGTTTCCTTCTTGCATTGCTATTGATAGCATAGTATTTCCAGTCTTGATATCAGGTTCAAGAACTAGGATATTTTTTGGAGTGTGCATATGAGTTTGTGAGGATATTAGATCAGAGAGAGGATATTTTCATTTATGCGTGCAGTGCCTCTTCAGAAAATTAATGCATTTGGTTGAATTAATAGCACGTTAAGCAGATCTGAGTCCATTCTTTTATTTTCTTGATTTTACAGAGGGTTGAGTGGTGATTATACATGCTAAGTAACCCATTAATTGAATTGATGAATAGATTGATTGGTATCTCTAATGCCATATCCTTTTTGGATGCTTTCAATTTACACAATAGTTACATGAAAAGCTCTGCTGCTTTTTGGATGAAAAGCAGATGTCTGGTCCTTCAGTGTTGAGGAATCATGTTCTCTACCTGGAGCAAATTCAATGTTCCCTAAGTGTAATATAGCTGCCAACCAGTCCAGCACGTCACCTCTCTTGTTTCTTTATCTATTTGAGTGGTTTGCTAATCTGCTGAGTGGTGTGTGTTATGTCATATTCTAGTGTGATAACTGCTGTGGTTTGACTTCTGATTTAAGGATCCTGTGTGTATAATTTTTATGCTTTGTCTCTAAGGTTTACAGAACTCAGCTAAATTTGTTTCATATTTAAATCTGCAAATCCGATGGTTGTCCGTGTGGTAAATCTTTATGGGAAGCATTATATACTTCTTTGTGTGAACACTGATCAGAAGTTATAATAATATTCTTTCATATGCTCTGAGGTGTCTCACTCTTTCAACACTTTGTTTCTGAGCTTTGGTTTAGAGTTTCAATGTTGTTATCAATAGGTAATGTTTTGATGAAGTGTTGGTACAGAGATATCATAAAACGAGAGCTAGATCTACAGCTCTTGAGTCAATAGTGACACAAGAGCTGGAGATCTCTCAAAACTCAGTGTCCTCTGTCACATTATATGTATAACAGAGCCTTGGATATTCGAGACCCTTCAATTGTAACTTGGGGGTTAGTAAATCACATAATGAGATCTTCAGTTCTTGTTGAATAAGTTAACAAGCCTGTTGAGTATTGTGGTTTAACCTACACTTATTGGACCTTAAGCTTCTTTATGTCTAGTGACCCGAGTTGCATCAAACTAATAGAGATTTGGAACCATTAGTTGGATGTAACTTAAATGCAAACACTGTGATAATATTATTTGATTCCTGTTGTATTGATGTGAAACAGAGTATGCATATTTAATTTTTGTGGTTGCCTAATTTACAAAACTTGCATATTCAACTTCTGTTGTTTGATTCACAGAGCTTGTACATTCACTCACTCTTTTGAGACAGTGATCTTAATTCATACTTGTGACTTTTGGTAAACATTGACTATTGCATGAAGGAAAGTTAATCTCTAAAACCATACATGTGTAGCCTTTCTGACTAGTTGTTTACAGAGTATTGATTGGTATCTCTAATGCCATATCCCTGTAGCTTCTTCAAACATTTGTTTGCAAGGTATACACAATCAATCGTTAACTTTATGATGCTTTCAATTTACACAATACTTACATGAAAAGCTCTGCTGCTTTTTGGATGAAAAGCAGATGTCTGGTCCTTCAGTGTTGAGGAATCATGTTCTTTGCCTGGAGCAAATTCAATGTTCCCTAAGTGTAATATAGCTGCCAACCAATCCAGCACGTCACCCCTCTTGTTTCTTTATCTATTTGAGTGGTTTGCTAATCTGCTGAGTGGTGTGTGTTATGTCATATTCTAGTGTGATAACTGCTGTGGTTTGACTTCTGATTTAAGGATCCTGTGTGTATAATTTTTATGCTTTGTCTCTAAGATTTACAGAACTCAACTAAATTTGTTTCATATTTAAATCTGGAAATCGGATGGTTGTCCGTGTGGTAAATCTTTATGGGAAGCTTTTTCTTAAGTCCCAAGGCTGCAACAAATGTTATTAATATTTTCTCATTTGTTGCATTGGCGTCCACTGTACTGTATTCTGCTCACGTCTTGCTTCCGATGTTCATTGAACATATGATTGGCACTTATTACATGGTACGGTTGCACTTCCAAGCATTCTTTTCACTTCCGGATTGAACATGGACATGGTCATCAATTTCTACATCGGCTCTTGGCTGCATGGTATGGTTGCATCTTCAAGATACTTTCCTGGGCAAGATAACTGCTTCGTTTTGTCGCTGTTTCAAGCGAGCGTGTTACTTCTTGCAAGTGGGCGTGTCACAATCTGGGTTGATTACATGCTTCTAAGCAATGGATATTGCTCTTCGTCACCCATCTCATCACTTCTGGGTTGCATATCTGCTTCTAATTTATATTGTACCGCAAGTACCATTGCGGAATGCCTTCAATCATCTATATATTGCATTGAGTACCATAGTGGTGCTTTCTTCCGCATTTAGTCACCAGGGATGCCTTCTCTGAGTCAGCACATATATTAGAATGTCTCTTATTGGACCTTAAGCTTCTTTATGTCTAGTGACCCGAGTTGCATCAAACTAATAGAGATTTGGAACCATTAGTTGGATGTAACTTTAATGCAAACACTGTGATAATATTATTTGATTCCTGTTGTATTGATGTGAAACAGAGTATGCATATTTAATTTTTGTGGTTGCCTAATTTACAAAACTTGCATATTCAACTTCTGTTGTTTGATTCACAGAGCTTGTACATTCACTCACTCTTTTGAGACAGTGATCTTAATTCATACTTGTGACTTTTGGTAAACATTGACTATTGCATGAAGGAAAGTTAATCTCTAAAACCATACATTTGTAGCCTTTCTGACTAGTTGTTTACAGAGTATTGATTGGTATCTCTAATGCTATATCCATGTAGCTTCTTCAAACATTTGTTTGCAAGGTATACACAATCAATCGTTAACTTTATGATGCTTTCAATTTACACAATACTTACATGAAAAGCTCTGCTGCTTTTTGGATGAAAAGCAGATGTCTGGTCCTTCAGTGTTGAGGAATCATGTTGTCTGCCTGAAGCAAATTCAATGTTCCCTAAGTGTAATATAGCTGCCAACCAATCCAGCACGTCACCCCTCTTGTTTCTTTATCTATTTGAGTGGTTTTCTAATCTGCTGAGTGGTGTGTGTTATGTCATATTCTAGTGTGATAACTGCTGTGGTTTGACTTCTGATTTAAGGATCCTGTGTGTATAATTTTTATGCTTTGTCTCTAAGATTTACAGAACTCAACTAAATTTGTTTCATATTTAAATCTGGAAATCGGATGGTTGTCCGTGTGGTAAATCTTTATGGGAAGCATTATATACTTCTTTGTGTGAACACTGATCAGAAGTTATAATAATATTCTTTCATATGCTCTGAGGTGACTCACTCTTTCAACACTTTGTTTTTGAGCTTTGGTTTAGGGTTTCAATGTTGTTATCAATAGGTAATGTTTTGATGAAGTGTTGGTATAGAGGGGTTTACGTTGTTCTTTATCTTGGCAGTCATATTTCGAACTTCAGTATCAGAGCTGCGCAGTGGATGCTACCGGACATAAGGAGTCTCCGTAGATTAGCAGACATTTGCGATTCCAAAGGTGCGCACAATCACTTCGTGTTCTATAATCATTTTCATTGTTCAACTTGTTATTATGGTTCTCTGGTTGTAACTGCATTGCATCAGTAAACATAATATTGCATCGAACACTTAGTCGTCATCATGTCTTCTATGTCTGATAAACACAAGTTGCAATTAGTATTGCAAAAGCATCACTTATTTCGTGTGGACAATTTCTCATATCTAATTGGAGACTGCCTATTCGATAGTTTAGAACTTTTGCTAGATTTCCGATACACATCAGTGGAGCTAAGGAAAGGAACAATAGAATATTTTAGAGCCTGTCTCAAAAAACAAGATAGTGAGGCAATTTTGTCTTATGAACATGAACTGCATGAAGCTTCACTTAGAGAAATGCATAACATTAGCAACCGTGAAGTCTATTTAGACAAAATGGCTAAATCTGCCTCAAACAATATACCCCTAGCATCTAGAGGTCTGTGGGGAGATATTTTCTGCGTCCATTGGCTGTCAAACTGGTTGAAAATTCCAATTAGGCTTTGGTCCAAAACAAAGATGCGAGTGTATTTGCACTTCAATTCAAGTATTACAACGAATACTTGTGACATACTGTTCCATGACGAGGACCCTTTGAATGGGCACTTCGAGCCTTTGGTTCATAAGCAGCCTACAATTCGTTCTACCTTCCAACAACAAGCCGATACCTCAAAGATCAATATCGAACCACAGCCTGAGACAAAATGTCAATCAATCAAAGCTAAATTACACGCACCTTGTCACTTAAACAAGCATGTGCTTAAGGACATTGCTCGGAAGAATCAGGAAAGGCAAAACGTAGGCATTCAATACAACAGAAGTACAATGGAACAACAAGTAGTTCTATACAACATAGAAGATGTTTGTGACACACCTATGTCTGATAAACACAAGTTGCAATTGGTATTGCAAAACCATGACTTATTTCGTGTGGACAATTTCTCATATCTAATTGGAGACTGTTTATTCGATAGTTTAGAACTTTTGCTAGATTTCCGATACACATCAGTGGAGCTAAGGAAAGGAACAATAGAATATTTTAGAAACTGTCTCAAAAAACAAGATAGTGAGGCAATTTGGTCTTATGAACATGAACTGCATGAAGCCTCACTCAAAGAAATGCATAACATTAGAAACCGTGAAATCTATTTAGACAAAATGGCTAAATCTGCCTCAAACAATATACCCCCAGCATCTAGAGGTCTATGGGGAGATATTTTCTGCATCCATTGGCTGTCAAACTGGTTGAAAATTCCAATTAGGGTTTGGTCCAAAACAAAGATGAGACTGTATTTGCACTTCAATTCAGGTATTACAACAAATACTTGTGACATATTGTTCCATGACGAAGATCCTTTGAATGGGCACTTCGAGCCTTTGGTTCATAGGCAGCCTACAATTGGTTGTACCTCCCAACAACAAGCCGATACCTCAAAGAAACCTTGTCACTTAAACAAGCATGTGCTTAAGGGGATTGCTCATGAAAATCCGAAAAGGCAAAACATAGGCATTCAATATAACAGAAGTACAATGGAACAACAAGTAATTCTAAACAACACAGAAGATATTTGTGACACACTGCACACAAAAGATGTTAGTGACACACGGGGGTTCCGGTCACTTAGAAACTTGAAAGAACATATTAGAACCAACAGACGAACAAAAGTTGTAACTTCTTGTCAATCAGACAAACAATCAAAAAGTCTATCTTTAAGCAATTGTCGATCAGACAAACAATCAAAAAGTCTATCTTTGCGTTTGCTTAAAGGCATCATTCGGGGAAAATTGAAAACACAGAAAATAAGACTTGCCTTCAACACAACAATAATGAAACAAGAAATAGTCATAGAAAACATGGACTACAGCCCAGGTTCAGGAAGATCAACGGATCTATCAGCGCGATCAACGAACCAAGTAAAATTCGAGACACTGAGAATTCGATCACTTAGAAACTTGGAAAAACAGATTAGAAACAACGCACAAACGGGAATTGTAATCGCTTGTTCATTAGGCAAAGAGACAAAAAGCTTATCTTTGCATTTGCTTAAAGGCATTATCCGGACAAAATCGAAAACGGAGAAAATAAGGCTTGTGTTCAACACAGCAACAATGAAATAAGAAATAGTCATAGAAAACATGGACTACAATCGATTTGCAACAACATCAAAGGATCGTTCAGCACAATCAAAGAAACCAGGAGAATCCAACCTCTCGATTCAATCAAGATCAATGAACAAATTACCAGAATTATCAGAATTTGATCAAGTATATCAAAGGCAAGTAAGTGACACACCTATTTTCAATTGTTCATCATGTGAAACAACTTTTTTCAAAAGAGACATCTGCTTTGTGAAACAAGAATGTCAAGCAAAACAAAATAAGATTAGGAAACTATCAACTAGTTTCGAGAATGTTAAATCTCGTGTTGAAAATTGCTACATTTGTAAACATTGCAAAAAAGCAATTGAACATGAAACAATTGCTAAATATGCAGTCCCTGAACACATAAGAAGAAACAATGGCACTAGAACACTGAGAGATCTCACTGAACTAGAGGAAAGACTAGTCACATTAAGATTGCCCTTCTTGCAAATAAAAGAAATGGGCCATCGACATAAGAAGTCGCAACTGGGCTTAACTGGAGGAGTCATCAATGTCCCTACTAACATTTCCAGAATCCAATCTGCATTGCCTCGAACTATAAAAGACACTGACACGGTTGCCGTTGTTCTCAAAAAGAGTTTAAGATTAAAAAGTGCTTATGCATTTGGTCGAGTTCGAGTTCACAAAGTGATGAAAGCACTAAAACAATTATGCAAAAGGATGCTTTACAAGCTCGAGAACGCTACCATAAATGACAATTGGAAAGAGACATTCCTACAGAACCAAGAAGCTTATGAAAGTTCAAGTGACACTGAAGATAGCGAACACGATAACCAGGACAACGATGAACCAACGAAAAAAACATTGGTCCATGGATTCATTGATGCACACACCGTCCATGACCTTGTAAATAAACAAATTAACATTGCACCTGCTGCTGGATACATGCCATTAGGAATCTTCAAAGATAAGTACTCAGAAGAAATGAGTTTCCCATCGCTTTTCTATGGCAACAAACGCCCAGCTGACATCTCCAAAAACTTTACATATCAAAAGATTTGCCACTGGGAAGTGCTGCATAAAAGCCACGATTTTGCTTATCATACTAAAAACCTGTTCTATAAAGCAATTCGCATTATCATAAATAAGGTGTTGAATACAATGTGGATTAGAATTAGAAAGGGGCAATTGAAAGGTAGAAAACTAGTTGCAAAAGACGTTAAGTCAAAACCAAACCTAGATCGTATTTTAAATTCTAACATTGGGTACATGGACCTAAAAACAATTCGTACCTCACCTGACTACCACCAGCAAATACGGAACAAGCTCTATGCAATGATACGACAACTAGGGCCGCCCACTTTCTTTGTTTCGTTTAGTAGTGCGGAGCATCTTTGGGATCCTTTAATGCATGCATTGAGACACATAAAACAAAACACTAGAAGACCAAACACAGGCGAACTTGATGAAAATGAACCTAGCCCATTAATAAGAAACGACCCTGTTACTTGTGTACGTTACTATAGATCTAGGAGGGATGCATTACATCAATTGATATCTCATGATCACAAGTATTATGGAGAGCTCACTGACCACTTCTATGTAACTGAATTCCAAAACCGGGGCAGTGAACATGAACATGGCTTACTATGGATAAAATCTGCACCAATCTATGGTCAAAATACAAATATTGAAGTCGAAGAATTCGTTGACAATTACTTGTCAACTAATTCACTATTACTTGCAAGTGAACTTAGAGTTCTACAACACCATTGTCACACAAAAAGTTGTAGGAAGCGTGCAAATTCTAATTGCAGATTTAATTTCCCAGTACCACCAATGAAAGTAACAAAAATACTTGAGCCTCTTGAATTCGATAGTGATAAAACAAAAGCACATGCAAAGCTAATCTTTGAAGCAATAAACAACACAAGATACAGTGAAAATGATACATTTGATAGCTTTTTAGCCAACCTTGGACTAGTACACAATGAATACATACATGCTATCCAATGTACACTAAAGCGAACAACACTCTTATTGCAAAGGAACCCAGTTGACACCTGGACAAACAACTTCGCTAAACATATTCCAGGAATTTGGATTGCAAACACTGATTCCCAATTTGTACTTGATTCATATGCAGCTGCAATGTATTGCAGTTCTTATATGACCAAAGAAGATAAAACACTGACAAGAACATTTAAAAAAATACGCGACAATCATGTGAAAACAAAATCTGATATCCTAGATACCATTAGTTCTTTGGGGAAAGCTTTGGTCAACTTGCAACAAATGTCTGCACAACAAGCAGTGCATATTGTGTTATCGCTCCCACTAAACTCTAGTTCACGGAAATGTGTATTTATTAACACATCTCCTGTCGATGATCGTGCATTTGTTCTTAAAAGACAAAAAGATCTGCAGAAGGAAGCAGATGACTCAGAAGACATAATGTGCCCATCAATTACTGACTACTATGCTCTCCGACCTACTGCTATTGAACATGTCTGCTTAGCAGAATTTGCATCTAGCTATACAAAGAAAGGACAAGAACGCAGAAAACCAAGTAGACCATGTGTCATTCGATCTGTTAGATATAACAAATACAAGGACATTGAAAATCACTGTAGAGAGCAATTGATGTTATACTATCCTTATCGAGGAAGTGAAACTGCAATTAAGCAACGTTACACAAGTTGGCAAGCTGCATATGTTGCGGTCGAAGAAATAGTCAAGCAAAATGAACAGAAGTTCAAATTTGCTACAACAACTACATGGGGTGACATAGATGACGCAATGCACACAGTAGAAACAGAAACTGGAGAAATATTTGACATAGATAGTTTGAAATCAAATGAAACAGAAACTATAACATTTAACAAATCGATAGATGACAAATATGAAAACTACGACTTCCAAAATGACTTGGGACATTTGCAAGATAGCAAAAAGTTTGCTTTACCATCTACAAGGCCATATGAAATCGTGAAACAACCACGTATACTTGAAGACGTAGAGTACTATGAATTAATGCGACAATTAAACACCGAACAAGCAAGCATAGTTACTGATGTTATAACAAGGAAATTGTACAGACCAGACGAGCTAATCTACCTATTATTAACAGGAGGTGCAGGAACAGGCAAGACACACACAGCCAAGGCAATCTTCCAATCCTTAGTACGCATACACAATGTGGCATTGCCTTATAACCCATCACAACTAATAGGAATAATCGCTGCATACACGGGCAAAGCTGCCTTCAATGCTGGTGGTGTCACATTGCATTCTGCATTCTATTTGCCCTTTAACAAAGCAGATTGCCCCTCACTAAACAATGAAAAATTGGACACATTATCAAAGCATTTCCAACAATTGTGTGTCCTCCTCATAGATGAGGCATCGCTCGTTGGTGCAACAACACTATATCAAATTGATAAGCGCCTGCGACAAATCTTACACACACCAACTTCATACTTTGGCAATGTTGACACGATATTCTCCGGCGATCTTTACCAGGCAAACCCAGTCAGAGACTCCCTGATCTTTGAAAACCCAAAAATCAACAAAAACACAATTCCATATGCCTTCTGGCCAGAGAAAATAAAATGTTATGAACTGCACACAGCCATGCGCCAAAAAGACCCATTGTTCATTGATGTACTAAATAGGATGAGATTAAACATGCAAACAGATGAAGATATCGCTTATGTAAACAACAACTGCTATAGGGTCCCACCTTCAAGCCCAGTCTTCCCACACATTTTCTATCGCAACAAAGATGTCCATATTCACAATGTGAAAATGCTTTCCCTAACAAAGGGGGAACAAATAATGCTCATTGCAATTGACAACTACGAGCTTCCTGGGTCGAGTTATGTTGCTTTTGATAAAACAATCTCACTGCCATCAACAATTACAATTAAACAGAACATGCTAGTTGAACTATATGCAGGAAATTACAATACAAACGATGGATTAGTAAATGGTGCTGAAGGGATTTTCAAATCCTATTCATCTAATAACAACAGGCCTGACATTGTCTGGATAGAATTTTCAGACCCAGAAATTGGGAAACAACAAATAAGCAACTTCAAACAACTATACGACATAAATATAATGCCAAATTGGACACCAATCTTTCGAATAGCAAAATCGCTAGCAATGTCTCGGAACAAATTACAAATTACAATTCGAAAACAATTTCCCATCCAATTAGCCTGTGCCCGGACAATACACCGGACACAAGGGTTGACATTGGATCAGCTTGCATTTGACCCAACTGGTGTGACAAAACATGGTCTAGTCTACACTGCATTATCACGTGTTCGAACTATTGACTCACTATACTTGATTAACAAATTGACACAACAAAACTTCCATGTCAAAAACAAAATAATCAATGAGATGGCACGGCTAGAAACAACTGGTGCATGGAAACTAGAATTCGCAAAGAAGAAATCTGTTAACAAGGATGTTTTATCGATTGCAAGCCTGAACACACGTAGTCTACGTGCACATCTTAGTGACGTGATTCATCACAGTGACTTAATGGACAACATGATTCTATGTTTTCAAGAAACTCATTTGTACACTCCACCAGTAGTCAAAGAATTCTTATCATTCAATTTTGCGGCTGCACATTGTACACATGGAATTCTTACTTGCATAAACAAAAAAATACCTATTAGAGCAAGAAAGACATTTTGCAAAAACAAAACAGAGCTTACCCTAATTGACATGTACTTCCAACGACCAATTTGTTTAATGAACATTTATGCAGCACCATTTGAACAAGTATCCACAATAATGCAAATAATTCAGGAAGCAAAGTCCCAAACTACATATACTGACTGTGTTTTTTTAGTTATTGGTGATTTGAACATTGACATACAACAAGAAACAGCTCGTAGCAAACTCTTTGTACAATTTATGGAAATGGAAAACTTACATGAAATAACAAGCAAACTATCTCCGCACCGAAACACAGTAATAGACCATATCTGGACAACTTTGCCTATGAAACAGTGTGAGATAAATGTAACATGGGCTTATTGGTCTGATCACAGCATATTCTATGCGCTATTACAGCTCTAGTGACCCTTGGAACAAATCAATTTTAGCCTGTAGCAAAATCAAAGTAGCATTGATACACAAGTTTCTCTACAATTTGCTAAACTTCTTATTCAAGGAAACTTCATATTTCCCTGTTCAAACAAACGTTGTGTTACCCGAGCAATATCAATCTCCAATGGCCATACTGAAAGTCTATTTCTTGTAGCTCCCTTGCAACACTCTGCGTTAACTGATCTAGGTATGTAACACATAGAATAACGTTATGCACAGATTTATTATTACATGGAACACATTTTGCTTGTAGGCCTAATAGAATACATATTTATTATTACATGGAACAAGTTTTGCTTGTAGACCTCATAGCTTGTACTCGTGTTGTACAGATAACTAATAAGAAAACACAGCACGAAGAAGTAACTCCTCCAGAGCCTTGCTGCTTTTCAGATCAGAGATTGGTAAACAGATAATTAATATGAAAAGACAGCACGAAGAAATACCTGCTCCAGAGACATGCTCCCTCTCTGATACTTGTGACGTCTCAGAAACTGCTAAAAAGTAACTAAAAAACCTTCAAATCTATTCTTACAAGTTTTGTAGTACAAACACAATGTTAATTCACATTCTTCAATATTGTTCTACAAGCAGAAACAGGAAAGTACATCAAGTTTTGTAGTACAAACATAATGTTAATTCAGATTCTTTAATATTGTTCTACAGGCAGAAACAGGAAAGTACTTCTGAGATAGCAGCCAAGCATCAACTTTGTAGAACAATCACAATACAGGAGTTAAAAGGGCTGAAAATGGGAACAACTTTTCACGGCCAGGTTCTAGTGATATACAAAACACTGGTCGACAAAGCCCACGGAATTGAATTGTTACGTGCTGACCTGGTGGACAGCAAAGGGCATATGACAATTACGCTAAATGTGCCACACAGCCTCATTGCTGCTACTGAAGCGAAGCTTCTAGTTGGCCAGGGAATCTGTGTTACAGATTTCAAGGTCTCTGCTAAGACAGTCTACGACCATGGAGACTGTCCGTGTATACTTGTTTTGCATGGGAAGAGCATATTGGAACCAATTCCACCTATCTGTATGGAATACAGATTTGTTCCCACGACAACTATTAACCAGCTCACCCGCACAACAGCTGAGTTTGCAATCGGCACAGTTGCCGGTCTTGTAACAACAGCGAAAGAAATAGCTGGTCAATATGTCCTAACTATCAAGGACGGCCCAGCTGAAAAAGACAAAGCCACGGTATATACGAATTCAACCATTTATTCTTTTTAACATTTAAATCATCTATACATTTTAAGTAACCGTTCACTTAAAAGCAATTACATTTAACACTAGTACATTTTGCAACGCAGGTCTATCTTTTCAATACATTTAAGCCAATTTTCAAATCCATCCAACAACAAATTTCGAAACAAGAAGCACCAATGGTCCTGTTTCGAAATGTTGCCCGAGGCAAAGAACGTGGCTCATTACGGACATGCAAATCTACATTCATTACACCCGTTACTTCAGACAGGGTACTTGGAGACCTGAGAAAACTACTTGCCTCAACAACAAAGGTCCTCTCATACTCCACAAAATATATATTATAAATCTTTATTTCCTCTTCTCCTAAATCACGCACGTTCATTTAACATCCTTTTAGCATTTTTATTACAATATCTAATGCTAGGCTTGTACTGAAACATGGACCAGGTTAAAGGTATGCTGACTATAGCAGACATACACGCAGAACCCTTTGTTATAATCTGTAACAATTGCTCTCTGCCCGCCGATACATTTGGAACAGTTATCATGGACCAACTTAACTGTTCTACATGCAAACAGCTAACTACATATCGACGCAGTTTGCAATTAAATTGCACAATCCAAACAGAGGGAAATGTTCAATACAAATGCATCCTAAAGGACAGTTTACTGCTCGAACTGTGTCCATCCTTAACAGGACTGACGTATGAAAAATATCTCGAAGACGTTGGTGATGTTACATACAGTTTGCGAGATTTCCATGTACACAGCAACTTCCTGTTGGATAGTTCGGATGTCATTGTCCGGACAGATTGACACATTTTATCCTTTGTAGGGTGTCACTTTCTCTGGTCTACGAGTTCATATTTGCTGGAAGCTTGGAATACCATCTTCATAGAATTGTTATATCTGTCTTTATTATTATTTGAACCTTGCTACTGTTATACCTGTAGTTACTCTTCCTTTGGGCATTTACTTTCTACTGGAATGAAAAGAAAGAAAGCTCCTTATTGTTTAACGGCAGAAGTTTGTCATGCCATTGGAAACTCAATGTTTTGAACTCTTGTATCAGTTGAATTCACTTAATATCCACTTGAAACATTCTTTGTACTACTCTTTGATCTGAATGACTATGCTGACTTCTTTCTAACAAATATTTTGGAGAAGCCTGATTCTTCCTGCAAAACTCATGGACTGGCTACAGGTGGTGAATGAAGAATTACATTGTCATTGAGTCATAACTATGTGTCCTGAATTTAAAATGATAATAAAGTTGTTATGATTCTTTTCTTCTGATGCTTAGATCCAGAGCTGACTACTTTGCTTTAAACGTGATATAAAAATAGCTTCAGGTCAACAGGAGTAAAGAACTTTATTGATTTATTTTTTGTAAATCATCTAAGCAGAAATATGTTGCTGTTTTCAGATATGCAATAGAGGCAAATGCCATATAATAACTGATGTTGGCTTCTAAATTGACCAATGGCCTCAGGGCCGCATTGGTCAAGCATTTACTGATTTTTACTTAAGACAAATCTAACTATATTTCAGTCTCATTCTGTCTGAATGACTGCTTAGATCCAGAGCTGACTACTTTGCTTTAAACGTGATATAAAAATAGTTTCAGGTCAACAGGAGTAAAGAACTTTATTGATTTATTTTTTGTAAATCATCTAAGCAGAAATATGTTGGTGTTTTCAGATATGCAATAAAGGCAAATGCCATATAATAACTGATGTTGGCTTCTAAATTGACCAATGGCCTCAGGGCCGCATTGGTCAAGCATTTACTGATTTTTACTTAAGACAAATGTAACTATATTGTGTCAAAATTAGCTCACCGTAAAAACTGAAACGAATACTCATGGACTGGCTACAGGTGGTGAATGAAGAATTTGCTATTGCTGAGGCCCTCATGACCACTGTTCATGCAACAACAGGTAGGCATGGGCCTCTTTGTTTTAAGTCCTGAATTTAAAATGATAATAAAGTTGTTATGATTCTTTTCTTCTGATGCTTAGATCCAGAGCTGACTACTTTGCTTTAAACGTGATATAAAAATAGCTTCAGGTCAACAGGAGTAAAGAACTTTATTGATTTATTTCTTGTAAATCATCTAAGCAGAAATATGTTGGTGTTTTCAGATATGCAATAAAGGAAAATGCCATATAATAACTGATGTTGGCTTCTAAATTGACCAATGGCCTCAGGGCCGCATTGGTCAAGCATTTACTGATTTTTACTTAAGACAAATCTAACTATATTTCAGCCTTATTCTGTCTGATTTATAAAGGGAAAGGCATCTAGATCGAGGAAATACTGATCTGCTAGATCTACGAATCTGTTACCATAATGCAGTTAGTGCTCTCCAATTGCTTCTAGCATGAATTCCAATCTAGATGATACAGAATGGTGCATGCTGAACATCAGGCACTAGATCATCTTGTGTGTTCCTGAGTAGTGCAAACAGCTTCTTGCTCATCATAGGGTCCGGTTTCAGGGTCCGGTTTCATCTTAGTAGTACCATTTGCTCCCCATGTCAGATCGATATGCCCTGCCGCTTCCATATGCCATTTGCACCCCATGTCAGATCGATATGCCCATCATTAAATACTGATCATATTTAATCTACCGCCACAGACTCAAAGGGGCACCTAATTTCGCATTTACTACTGCCGCCACATCCATCATTCCATATGCCATTTCAACCCCATGTCAGATCGATATGCCCATCATTAAATACTGCCCTGATCCAATCTGATCTTCAAGATTATTTCTGCACCTAGATATTGACATAGATCTCCTGTCGCACCCAATCTACCACCAAGATTGCCCGATGTCAGATACATCACTTCTACCGCCAAATACATCATTCCATATCCCATTCGCTCCCCATGTCTTATCGACCACTTAATTGCACCTCAAGTATTTTAGCACCATTCACACTTAAAACCACCTTACAAACACGTTGAACTTTTGTATAAATTGGCCTCCTCTGCACCTGGATATTCACATACACCTCCCCGCTTCACATAACATGGAATCCATTAGCATAAACCAACTTACTGAACTCACAGCATTGTTTCTCTTAGCACTTATTCTCACGACTCTTCTGATCATTGACATCGTAAAAGTCGAAAGACAAAGGAAAAAGAAACCAAAAAAAAACTAACATCTCTTTTGGATTATCTTACGCATTGTCTTATTTCCCCGCTTCTTTCTCTATTACAGGTGTACAACGGATGCTTCAAATATGCATTTGCATCCGCCATCACCGTCTCTGCTCAACTGCAGACATCATGTATCTCTCGGCCTACAGTGAATGTCCGTGCCCTAATAACTTCATAAGTTAGATAAGAACTTGAATCAGATCGACTGCAGTGTGTAATAGTTTTGTCATTAAGGCTTTTTCCTACCTTTTGCTCTTAGGAAAGCAACTCGATGCAACAAAAATCAATGTCAATTTGCTATCTCTGATTTCAACGATGCTTTTGTTAATGGGTGACACTTCTGGTATACAGAAGCTGCATTTTGCTTCTTAAAAACTCAGTTCCTTCCAATACTAACGTCATTCTCATTGCTTAGAAATTTGTTTTATTCATTAAAATTTTCAAGCACTTCACTTTCGGATGCACAGTAATTTGAACCTGCAGGAAAAGAAAAAAAACCGAACGGTTGTCAACGTCCTAATGATTACAGCATAAGCTGACTAAAGCGTAGAAAAACACTGAAATCAGATTACAGTTTTTGTTAGTTTCTCAGTCCCAGCCACTTCTGACAGCGTTTCTTCCAGGCAGTTGGATTCATGTACTAATGGGGGAGCCTCTAGGCCACCTGCTATTAGCTCTCTGATTGCTGATCCCTCCACAACAAGCTCTGGTGACGCATAGCTCTGGTGAGGCATTAACGGCAGCATTAGCATGAATTATTTCGTGAAGCCCTGGCGAGGGGGGCCAATCTCCTAGATATGGTTATGGGTCTGGATCAAACAGTTACTAGAGAACCAGCAACAGATCCAGTGCAGCTACTGTCAGACAGGCTCAACTTCACGCAGGGTGTCCTAATAACTTCATAAGTTAGATAAGAACTTGAATCAGATCGACTGCAGTGTGTAATAGTTTTGTCATTAAGGCTTTTGCCTACCTTTTGCTCTTAGGAAAGCAACTCGATGCAACAAAAATCAATGTCAATTTGCTATCTCTGATTTCAACGATGCTTTTGTTAATGGGTGACACTTCTGGTATACAGAAGTTCCTTCCAATACTGTAAAAGTTTATATTAATATTAAGTTATAGTTAATTTTCTTAATTATTCACATAATTAACAATGTCATTCTCATTGCTTAGAAATTTGTTTTATTCATTAAAATTTTCAAGCACTTCACTTTCGGATGCACAGTAATTTGAACCTGCAGGAAAAGAAAAAAAACCGAACGGCTGTCAACGTCCTAATGATTACAGCATAAGCTGACTAAAGCGTAGAAAAACACTGAAATCAGATTACAGTTTTTGTTAGTTTCTCAGTCCCAGCCACTTCTGGCAGCGTTTCTTCCAGGCAGTTGGATTCATGTACTAATGGGGGAGCCTCTAGGCCACCTGCTATTAGCTCTCCGATTGCTGATCCTTCCACAAGTAGCTCTGGTGACGCATAGCTCTGGTGAGGCATTAAGGGGGGCCAATCTCCTAGATATGGTTATGGGTCTGGATCAAACAGTTACTAGAGAACGAGCAACAGATCCAGTGCAGCTACTGTCAGACAGGCTCAACTTCACGAGTGGAAAGAACAAGCCACTATGTTGCTGAAGAGAAAATAAACCTTTGCAGCTCGCTGGGAGTGTAATGGTTAAGGTCAGGTTTATACCAAGCAGGTTTGCTCTATTGTTGAATAGCAAACAAACCTTTGTAGCTCGCGGGGAGTGTAACGGCTACAGTCAAGTTTATACTAGGTAAGTCTTACCGGGTCTAACCTCTATTTTTTTTCCATTAGCCAATGATGGGTGAAGTGAGTGCTAGTTGTGCAGCATAATAGGGCCTGGTAGACGGCGTAGAAATATAATAATACACTTGGGAGGGGCCGACAGGAAACACTAAGAAGGATATTTTTTCTAACGCCATATGAGGGTCTCTTCAAACCTTGCCAGTGGAAAGGAGCCTCAAATGAAGCCCAGAAGAACTACTACGAAAACAAATTTGGACAAATTTTCAAGGCAAGTTGAAATAATGCATTTTGTTTTGCGCATATTTTTGTTCTACACATACTAAGAATAAGAATATCAAGAGAAAACATGTACCTTTTGCAGCTTTCTCTTCCAATTGTATTTGCAATTGTGCCTTGTTGAAGCTCCTTATAACCTTACTCCTGGTGTGTTACATGTAATATTCAAACTACCTATACCGTATTGAAAAGTATGAGAAAACTCTTAGGGTTTTCCACTCGCTATTCATCACCGAGCTTACATAGTTTTCCTCTAATCAGTAGCATCTGTTAAAGAACCAATTTATCCAGAACTAGCGTTTAAGGCAATTAAGTCCTAGTCCCATCTCCTTAGTCATAGCCCACTTCATATCCGGTTCCAGAACCAGCTAACTAGTTTTATAAGCACCATTATATGCAGAAAATAACTCTGTTTTGAATAGAAAGAGATCTTCAGATAGCCAAATGAGGAGAAAAATACATGTTATGCAGTTTTTAACTGTTTAATGTATGTTGTTTTGAAGAATAGAACTGGTAGGAATCCCACATGATGAAAATTTAGAATGTAATGAAGTAGATGGATTTGTTGATGTTTTTATGAAGTGAAAGACAAGGTTTCAGCTTTTTTGGAGTGCTTGTAAGGCACAACTATATGTATATTTGATTGCTACTTGAAATATCAATATGACTTTCTTATTGAAAATAGAATGTAGAAAAAATATAAGAGAATAGTTGTGTGACACAAGGAAACGAAAAACTACAGAGGATTAATTTAGTAGTAAATTAATAGCTAGCATCTTTAAAATTGACTTATCGTCACCATGAGAACATTGGTTCAAATGATTACTGCAAACTACAGAAGGGATCAAATCATAAAAGGGGGTCAGCAAGTTACAGATTGTCGGAGATGATGCAGGGTCAAGCTTATCAATCCAAAATCTCACCTACAAAAATGATCTGCAGATGAAAGTATCAGTGTTCTATCTGTAACATAACAAAATCGTCCAACTTATGATTCCATGTACAAAATTTTAATGCAATATTAAATAAAATGTAAAATTGACATATAGTTTAGAATCTTGCCTGTGGAATTCAAGGATTTTATCCTTCCTTTTCTGGCATTTACTGCTTTCTTTTGAGTTTCTTAGAGTGAGACTGAGGATATGGAAGACGAATTTCATGCGAGAACTTCTGCAGCTATAAAGTGAGATCTGACGGCATTCAAGTGCCAAATTAAGCAAAGCTTTGATTATTTTCTAATCTTTTAGGATTACATGAAAACAATTTCAACATTTCAACATTGTGTTTAAGTTACAATTTTCACATGTCCAGTTGACAGAAAGCTAGAATAAATAACAAAAGCATTCATGTCTTCTATTTTGGGTTTTTTAAGCATATAACTTAGGTGCGTTGTAAGAGGGCACTGAGACAAGCATACACCAGGAACATTCAAAATACAGGTATGACAATATCAAATCCTGCAAGCCTTTGACTAAACACTTTTCCTGAGTAAATTATATGAAAGTGAATGAATTTAATTCAAATCAAAATACATTTATGGGAACATTAATGGGTTGTTAAACCCTAAAGAAAACTATATATGAACATAAATACGAAGTAAATTATTTCCCTTTAAACCATCTGGGGAAAATGCAAAATTGACCTTGAAAATAACTTGATTAGTGCAACCGTTACACATGAGCCTAGTATGGCCCCTGTAGCAATCAAATAGACATAATGTTTTTCTTGCATTTCTCTTCTCTAGGTACCTCCATTACATAAAATGAAAAGAAAATACCTATATATAGTTACACAAGCAATTCAAATCAAGGATGGAGGGAAGTGAGTGGTGGTCTGTAATGATTTAAAGCAAAGGGAAAAAATATTGTATTTCAAATTGGGCTTCCTTGATTGCCAAAAACGCCTTTGACGTCACTTGTTACAGTCGGGTGAAACTAAAATTGCTTGAAAAGGAAAATTATGAAATGGAGCATATTCATCAGGAACAAATCCCATTCTAGGTCCAGTGGTTGTTAAGAAGATTAACTTAGAGATTAAGTTGTGTATCCATAAAATCCAGTTGCGTTGCCCTCAGTTTTACTTGCATAGGTAGCACAAAGATAGGAAGTATCTAGAGAGCGAGGCCAACCCCTGTCTTCATTTATAAAATGTATCATCTAGATGACTGGGTGAAGCTCATCCTCCCGAGAATATCAATAGTGACCTCAAAGGCATCAAGCAACTTTTTTCCTCAAGGGCTAAACTGAATGTGACCAGAACTTTACTGTAAGGGAAGCTGGCTTAAGCCCTTACTCACTGATCACCTGCAGTGATGAATCTAGGGACCTTGGCACTCTTTCTGTAAGAGTGCTAACGCTAAAAAATGCTTAACTCATCAAGTTCATGCATAGTCTGGTCATCAACAACTTTAGCTAGGTAAACCCAAGCTTCTTCTCCCTTGTGCTGAAGGAAGACTTCATTGGCACTGCAAAGCTCGAATAACAACTTACTGAGGGAGGTATTCATCACGTTCCACTGTGCAGGCTGAGATCCAATGCTAAGCCACAGATGTTCATCGCCACCAACATCAACTAGCGGCTATCGAAATTGACCTTCAAGCAATGACCTCGCAAAGTCGGCTATGCATGGCTTGTCTGGTATTGAATCAAATCTAACAACGAGTTAGAGGCGGACTAAGCAAAGCCTTCCTACAAGCCAACCACTCCTCATTCAGAATAAAATCTGTAACAGAATTACAAAAAGCCCATGTTATGACTCACAAAAGAAGGGCTCAAGCTTCGTTGTTGTTGGTTTTGGTGCTACATATCCCAAATAACATGGCAGGCGAGCTGTGTAGAACCAAGTAACATTGTAGCGAAACTAACTAGAATAACATGGCGGGCGAACTGTGTAGAACCAAGTAACATTGCAGCGAAACTAACTGAAATAACAAAGCGGGCGAACTGTGTAGAACCAAGTAAAATGGCAACCGAACTAATTGAACAACATTGGGACTCGTCGTCGGATCCAGAGTGTCCATTCCAAACCAGATAAGGAGGGATGTAAACATGTTTTTACTGTCAAGGAGCGATGTAAACATGTCTTAACTAGAAAAGGGAAAACAACAAGTGGGTTGCGTGCAGGAACTACATGCATACCAGATATGAATTTAAGCACATGGCGAACATTCACTTAGAAAATGAATATCTATGTCCTCGTTGAATGTTCAAATTGTGGGCAAAATTATGCATCTCTCTCATTCTAGTTGCCGGTTGATTTCAATTTCGCAACCTTGTCTCTTAATTTAAATAATGGACAATGAATTTTAGTAACCCATAGACCATTCCCCAGGATGTTAGAGTTTCAAGCTTTTCAAATTGATCCTCAATTATTATAAAAACCAAAAATTTAATTCCTAAATTATAATAATGGGCAACTTATAGTTCCCAATGCACATAATCCCAATACATGGTTCGACGACATCAATTTTCACGGTTGTAATCTTTTTCAAATTATAATAATGGGCAACTTATACTTCCCAATGCACATAATCCCAATACATAGCCCCACAGCTTATCCATTTTCACGACTGTAATCTTTTTAAAATTATAATAATGGCAACTTATAGTTCCAAATGCACATAATCCCAATACACAGGCTGAGAACGTATCCATTGTCACAGCTGTAATCATTTAAAAGATGTTCCATAGCAATAATTTTGTAATGATTTCTAATATTTGTCTAGTTGACAAATTTAACAAAGTATATATATCTTAACTAGATTTTATGTACTTTCAGAAATTCGATTGAGGTAGCTTTGTAATTCTCCATCGCAAGGTTCTGCCAGGCAGGGACTTGCTGCTTGGCAGCTCATCTTGTTTGCATTAGTGTTTAGTATTAACTAACGAAAATGCTTGTGTTAAAGGATAATAATTTAGATGTAAGTAATTTTTATTTAGTTATTAAAAATTTGAGGGATAAGTTCACGATGAGGCAACTTTTAAAAGAGAGAGGAACTATTTCAAAGAACTTTCAAGTTAGACTTCTCCATATAGCATTGTGTTGACCACTACTGAAATTCAACCTAATGAAATAATAATAATATTAATGAAATAATAATAATATTAATATTAATATTAATAAATAATTGTTTAATTTAAAATTGTCATTAAATATGAAATTGAACAAATAATAATATTATTATATTAATAATATTATTATATTAAAAATTGATATGAGAGGATTGAAGTATGTCTTAAAATTGTGTTTGTTTGATTAAGAACTCATCTTCCTCCAACTTAAAGAAACAAAACTTAAAGAAACAAAGTAATGGCGAAAGAAATTTGACAGGAGTGAAACTCTGCCTCCTTATACACCACTAGCTAGTCATTCAAGGTGGCCCCGTTATTATTCAATAATGGTGATGAGTCACTCTATATTGTCCTCACTTCTTGTTTGAAAATTGAATTACTATTTGATATGTGCGAAAATACAAAATTAAAATTAATAAAATAAATTTGCATAGCTTTATCTGAATTTTATTTTTATACTTCTATTGAGTCTCTATTTCAAACTCACTCTTTTAATATTCCTCTAAAAAATAGGTTTTTTTAATAATTCTCTATATTTAATAAATCCATAGAGATATATCTATATAAATGATAGATTCATTAAATATACCTTAATTAAAAAATTAGTTTAATCTTCTGAATTCAAATAAAAGTCCCTTTGAATTTGAATAGAGATCGAAATGATGTCAACACTATCTTTACCCACAACTATCAATATCAAATTTTGATCGGTGGAGATTAGTACACAAAGATCTAAAATGTGTATTTCACGCAATTTCTTAAAAAAATTGAAGGATTAAACTCAAGTGATATATTTTTTTTCCTAAATTTAGGCACTAACTAGAACTCCAGATGAATGGAGATTTCTCCGAATAAAATAAAAATATTAAACAATACAAGAAGATATCCTCTATATGTGATAATGGAAGATATCCAATGTTAACTAAAGATAGTTATAATAAGTGTGTACATAACAATGTCTACATGAGATTATAATGAGTAGTATTAGGTTTATTGGAAAATATGTGTTACAAATAACTAATACGAATATTCCCATGATCTGAAACTTAGAGAGTAAATATAAGGAAAATTTGGGTCTAGGAAACCAGGCCCATTAATTACCTATATAGACACCCTCATAACTCTTGAAAAGGAGTTATGAAAAGGAGAAAGAAAAATAGGAAAAACAAACTTTTTGAAAGTGTTCGTATAGGCATCTCACAATGATCCATTGAATGGAAAAAATAGGATCCGCTAAAAGCTTCAACAAAATAATATGACTAAAATTTTGAAAGGGAGAGCAAAGTATCCTTAATGAACTTGGCTCATCTATGAAGTACACAAAATTTTGAAAGGGAGAGCAAAGTATCCTTAATGAACTTGGCTCATCTATGAAGTACACAAGGTTTTATTGCAACAACACGAGAAAGGAAAATACTCACAACCACCATGTAAATGCTTTAGATAAATAAAAGGTTATCTTGAAAAATAGAAATTAAATGATCCAAACAAAAAGTATGGCATAATATGCAAGGAGTTCCTCATAATCTCAAGGTGTCAATATGATGAAAGATCCATGTAGAAATCGAAACAACAAATTTCCCATTTTTCAAACAAAGAGACTAATCCTCTAAGCTAAGTCTCTCTAATCCTGAAAAATGAGTCTCACTAATCCTGAAAAATGAGGCACTTCTCACATGCAATCCATAAAAACATCAAAATCCTGAAAAATGAGGCACTTCTCACATGCAATCCATAAAAACATCAAGAAATGGGCATCCTTTTGGACATCAATCCATCTTAGCAAAGTGCATGAGTTATTAGATGCTACAACCTATGATTCGAAATATGTATTGATGCTAGTTACATGGCTCACTCTAAAAAGATAATTCATTCACTTCGTCAATGTTAATAGGGGCACCCAGTCCATATTCTTCTAGCACGTGGTCGATCCTGCCACTTGTCACACACTTGTCTCAAACATTAAGCCATGTATGCTTAAAATAAACGATGTTGAATAAAATGGTTTTGCATAAAGAATTACTTGACGAAGATTTCCACACCATCCCATGACAATTCCAATAGAAGGATAAAACAAAGGGCACAAATTAGTAGAAGAAGGTGATTCACTTGGAATGTGCTAGTTCTTGTTTATGTCAATGAATTCCTTTGCCATGGATGAGGAATTTTCCAAGGAGTGAGTTGTGGTCTGTGAACCCTAGCTAGATTCGTTGCAACAACTACAACATTGATTGTTGTTGGTGCTTTCGTTTCTAGGTTTTTAGAGGGCACCAACAACCTCCGATGGAATCATGAGTAAACATATAGGAACTAGTAAACTTCAAAACCCATAACATTACATTGGGTGGACTGTGTGGCCCATGTTTCTAGAATGGTGATTAGTCCACACATTATGTTTTCAAAAAATGCAGTCATCCATCCAACATTCAATTAACTCAAGGAAATTGAACGTAGAACAAGGTTCTTTTATCATATAAAAATCAGAAACTAATCCAAATAATAGATGAATGGAGACTCTAAGGAACTTGATAAACATATCTAATATTGCCATTTAAATATAAAAAAGTATCCTCATATATAATAAAGGAAGAGATTTATAGTTAACTAAATAATAGCTATAACAATTAATCACTATAACTATATGATCTTAAAATTAATAATAATTAACCAGATATGTTGAAATGTAATCATGAAGATGTTCTTTCAACTAAAGAAAATGTATAATTAGTGTGAGTCTATACTAGCATTTGCACCTTATGTTGCAAAGGAAACGCCGTAAGGCATAGAGTGGGGAAGAATAGGTAATCAAATCTGTCAAAATTAAGATTAAATTGATCTATTAATTTTTCATTTACATACACTGAAATCGTATGCAGCGTGGGATAAGAATCTCAAGAATCTCAAGTTATCATTCAGATAAATTTCTATAGTCCATGTTCTATTTTAAATATTTTACTCTTTTGTCATAACTGGAAGAATCTCAAGTTATCATTGAGATAAATAAATCTCTATAGTACATACTCGTTATATATATATATATATGAATGAAGATCTCTGCTATGATTTATATTACTCTCTATAGTCCATGCTCTATTTTAAATATTTTACTCTTTTGTCATAACTGGAAGAATCTCAAGTTATCATTGAGATAAATAAATCTCTATAGTACATACTCATATATATATATATATATATATATATATATATATATATATATATATATATATATATATATATATATATATGAATGAAGATCTCTGCTATGATTTATATTATTGTGGCAATGCCATTTTTCTCTCGCAAAGTTGCATCCATTAGTTTTTTTAAGACATTAAAAGAATCTAGCTGCTATGGTTTGTTATGATCGATGGGTTATCTTTTAGATTATATTGTAGATGATGTTAGATACATTAAATCATTTTGAAATAAACACGGACATGCCGTTGGCATTGATTAGTGGCATATGCTACAATAACTTATCTTCATTGAAAAAGAGGTTGACGTATTCATTGAGAATCTCTCACACTAAAACTTCTTGAAACATGGCTTGAAACACCATGTGTTAATGATGTTTTCATAGAAGTTGCAACAATGAATGTTGAAGGCAACATGGATGTTGTAGAAAATAAAAATGTTAATGAAATTTCCATGCAATAGTGTCCTTGAGAGACAAAATATTTTTATGATTTATTTTGGAACAAATTGATGAAGAGCAAGCTATGGAAGGTGACATGTGGTAGTCATTTACATACAAGCCAATTTTTGAAGAAATAGAGGACATGCATGGACAACTTGGAAGAATCGAATAGTTGCACCAGCCAATAAAGACACTGAAATCTGAAGCTTACAACAAAAAGACAAAGCTAAAGCAATGAAGAAAAGAAAAGGAAATCCAACTGATGTCAAAAAAAATAAAATTGTAAGCATAGCTTAGACTCGGACCAGAAAATATCTTAGTTTAAATTTTTGTTTTTTGTAATTAAAGGGGAGTGTTCCATAAAATAATTTCAACCACCCATTTAAATAGGAGACAAATGTTTGTTGGAAATCTTCGAAAATTTTATATCGGAACGATCTCAAAACATACAGGTAATGACTCATTTTCTTCGGTCAAGGATAGTGTGCATTTGCATGGAGTGCACAAAACAATTACAAGTGATAAGTATATTTAGTTTCAAAGTGATTGGTACATTTTTTCCCATTTGCAAATCGATGGTACAACAAACATGGTAAATAAAGTTCTAAAAACATGTTGCAGATAAATTCTGGAGAGCATATAGACAAAAAGAAATTTAACTGGTGTCAACAAAGTACAAGAAAACCACCCCTCCTTATCGTCCAGAGTTGTGAACTTAGTAGAATTACCAATATGAATAGGTCAGCAAAGGTGTCAAATAGTTCAAGCACAATAAATGGGTAGCCTTTCATAAAAATAAAAAGGTATTCCCATTAAAGTAAGTGATGGTACATCTAAGAGGAGTGATTTCCTAAAGGTTTCTGCAACAAAGTAAAGTTAAAAACAAAATAGGTAAGTTAAAACTTAAAAGCAAAAGAAAATTGAACCATGTAAAATTCTAATGACAAGGCAATCATCGATATACATCACTTAAAATTTCAATGTTTCAAACATTTAAATATCTAAGACAAGGTCAAAAGATGAACCAAGGCAATGTTGAATGACCAATTACACGTCCATCAATTTATAAACTCTATTTAGTCAAGTGGAAAGGTTTACCAGATTCATGCCACACTGACAAATAGAAAAAAAAAAATGATGAAGCACAATGAGAGCAGTTTAACATAAATTGATAAACCAAAAAATGAAGATATGAAAATTGAAAAACCTGAAAAGCTAAATTTGTGAATGCTTGCTTTACGAGTAGAAGAGCGTAGAGCCTCAGGGGTTAGTTCAAGATGAACCAGACATGAGATTTTTTCCCAAATTTGAGAGGTTACAAGTTCGACTTTCTTGATCCTCTTTATATTACGCTCCAGAATCAGGATCAACGTTTACCTCATTTATCATTCACGGATCATAGGAAAGTACTTAGAACTTAGAAGGTTTTCCGTGAAGTATTTTCTTCTGAAAAAAAGGATAAAAGATGTAAAACTTCAAAAAAACCTGCAACTAGATCACCAAACATGTATCAACCTGTAAACTTAGCTGACAACATGCAACATTGTGCGAATTGTATACTCAAGTCCATGAGAGCCAAAAGTTGAAGTGTTTGGAAAGTGTTGAAGAGTTTAGAAAGTGTTACCATTTTAGTATTTTTAGGATATATCCTCCATATAAACCCAAAAATCCAAATTATAAATTACACGTTTTATTAAAATTAAGTGTTAAGTTCTCCCTAAGGATGGTCAAAATGACATTTATTAAGCAAAGAAGCACTAGAAGTAATGGTAAACGTATAAAGCATGCATACATATGTTTTCTAGAGTCCAAACTCCACCCTATGTTAGAGGCTTACTAGAATTTGATCACCACAGAGTCATTAATTGGTCAAGTTTATGAGGTACAAGGTTCATGTATCTCCCTATTCAAAGTGAGTACTATGGAATAGGATAGATCTTCAACCCCTAGCGGAAGGATGAATAAATCTACCATCACTGATAGGGAAGGCATGTAAAACAATATTAAAACTACCATCACCGAGGGGAAAAGAACTCCAACCTTGCCTTTAGGTGATAGCAATCAAAAAAGATGTAAACAGTAGTAATTCTGATATCACTAAGGGGAATATGTGCAAACAATATTAACTACTATCACCAAAGGGAAAAGAACTCCACACCTTGCCTTCAGGTGCCAGCAAGCAAACATATTCAGATTCCAACCAGCTCATCCCTGGTGCGTCACCAGTGTAAAGACAAACTTCCAAATTCCTACCAAAGCATCAATCAGTTTCCCAATAAGATTCAATGGTATTTGGGTATTTATTCAGTTTTAAGAAACCAACAAGGCTGGTAGGCAGTAGTGTTCTTTTCCCAGTATGTACAATCATTATTGGACAAACTTAAGCTTTGTCGCATTGGGTTTCAGGACTAAACTTCTGGCTAATTGTTATCATAATGAGATTACAATGGGTAAATTGGACTGTATTTGAAACCTCAAAATACACTGTCGTAATCTTCACCATTCTTGGTGCTTGATAATATAAATACTGACCTTATATTTGATGTGTAGGAGGTGCATGATAATATAAACATCGTTGCAAAATTCCTAAGTTCAGAAATTAGTCTGGAATTAGAAGATCTACACAAATCTAGACCTTTTTGCTGTCAATTGTGTTTGCGATATATGGAAACGTACAGAATAGTACACATTTAAAACAAGAGAACATAGTAAAAAGACACATTTTTGTGACATATGGAACCGTACTGAATGGTACACATTTAAGACAACACAACACAGTAAAAATAAGAGAAGTTGCGATTACTTAAGGAATCAGCAAACATGTCACTTGGTAGAATCAAACAATGGTGGGGCAAGAACAACACTCGACTTTAACAGACCCCGCAAACTTCCGTTTGACAACTCTACTCTAAAATGTAGGATTAACTTAAAATTTCATTGTTCGCATATAACTAGCTATGCTGCGACTAGTAGCAGATAGATTAATACTTTTTCCCTTCGCCAATTGGATGCCCCATTCTCCAATTGCAGATCAGTCCTCAAAATCTTATGTTAATTTTCTTAATTATGCAACACCTTATATTAAGATTCTTAACCATCATACAAAAGGATTATAGTATTAACTGTGACAAATATTTCAAATTATAGTTTTGCATTCAATCCCAAATAAAAAGCAACAGTAGATTGGGCACTCTCACAAAAGGTGAAACCTACACATATATGACAGAGCTATTCGTGTTTACTCTATGGTCACTATTTTGAATCTGTACTAAGGTGACCTAAAAATTAGGACAAGAATACAAAACATCAAAATATACAAATTTGTTACTTCTGCATATAATTAATAAAATTAATTAAATTTTGGAGTAAGAGAGTAAACTGTTTCTGGTTAGTTGACTAAAACTGAGTTATAAGGAGTCGAAGTGAACTACTAACCATTTGGAAAGACTAAAAGTCTGTACAGAGGAAGCAGGGGTGGCAGTGATCACATTGGATCAATGAAAATCAGGGACTTGATTATGCCTAGAGGCTTGGTCATGCCACAAATGGTGAGAAAGAGGAACTGGCAGTTTATCAAGGCCTTGAACTGCTTAGGGCAGCGGGAATAAAATGTGTTATAGTGGTTCCACCATAGTAATTTGAAATTTGCATTGTCAAATGTCTCCACAAGAAATTCGTCTTGTAGAGTTCAAGCGAGTCTTGCTACACTCATTCATAGAGTTCAAGAAATGATAGGAGATTTTTGGGGAAATAACATGTGTAACAGTGGTGGGGATTCCACCATTGTAATTTGAAATTGTCATTGTCAAATGTCTCCACAAGAAAATGTCTTGATCGACTCATTCATAGAGTTCAAGCAATGATAGGAGATTTTGAAAATTCCTATACACAATTCTCATCAAAGAAAGAAAAATATTATCAAAATTGAAGTCTTTTAGGCCCTAAGAACTCTCCATTCAATCACAGATTCAAGGGCCAAACCCTCAATTCAATCGCAGATTTCATATAAAGTAATTAATGTGGAAAAAGTCTGCAAAAAATCAGGCAACGTTGAATGACCAATTACACGTCCATCAATTTATAAACTCTATTTAGTCAAGTGGAAAGGTTTACCAGATTCAATCGCAGATTTCACATAATGTAATTAATGTGGAAAAAGTCTACAAAAAATCAGGATTAAATTCTAAAATTGCGATTTTTTCAACAAAACTATTTAATCCTCCAATTTTTTGCACACTTTTTTAGAAACAAAAAAATTGCGATTTATTCGTTATATGCCCAATTTTATCGGGAGTTGACCCAAAAAGTCTGTTGTCTTAAGAGTTGAGACTCGGACAAAACTCAAGATTCAGGGGTTGATTCACTATATTGATATGTGATGTAGCACTAGACTTCATATACATATTATATATTAGCTTTCTTTACATGTTTATGTGGAAATGCATTTATTTGATGTTGTGAATACTCTAGATGTTAAAAAAAAAATTAAAATAAATTGAATTTTTTTGTGTTTTTTTAATTTTGCCGGCTTTTTTAACGAGTTTTTCAACTTTTGGACCCTTGTCGTAATTCCGACTTCGAATTTTTCCACATTGATAATTCCGACTTCGAATTTTTCCACATTGATCTTTTTCCACATTGATATAAACTTTTGGACCCTTGCCGTAATTCCGACTTCGACTTTTTCCACATTGATATAAACGTTTCGGGGCCAATATGGGGGTCTCAATTCAAGGGCGGAGTCGGGGACTAATTTGGGGGTCATTTTAAGAAGAGTATTTCATATAAACGGCAGCAAGGGCTGCTCGGCCTTCTCTCCCGTCCCATGATATAACCTTACTATATACACAAGTATGTCGGTCATTTTAAGAAGAGTGTTTCATATAAACGACAGCGAGGGCTGCTCGGCCTTCTATCCCATCCCATGATATAACCTTACTATATACACAAGTACATCTTGTTGCCCCGAGTGTTAGACTGTTAGTTCAAGTACACAAGTGAGAAATGGGAGTTAGAGCCACTGCAGAGACCTTTACTTCAACATTCATACTCACTAACAATAGGATTTATTAACTGTATAATAATGAGGAAGACTGTTGCATGTGGTTTTATTGCCCAGTTCTTGGGTGTTGGGTTTATTGTATTAGCTAGCCCTTCTAGTCGGATTCCTCTAATATTAGGAGTTTGGGGTTTTTCATTGATGATCTCTGTCAAGCAAGATAGAAGCCTGGTGAATTCACCAGTCATTACATTACTGATTCAGCCAGCAAAGGGCATCAATTTCAAATTGCACTCTAGGGGTCACAGGTTGAAGAATAACTATCTCAGTGCTGCTGTGACTTAGGTGCCATCATGGTTCATTGCCAGTCTAGGAGGGTGTGGTGTCTTGTGTGAATGCGATGTTTATAAGGCTCAATGCGAATTGGCAAATGCATCCTGCAAATGGACCAGATGGCAGGGAGATTGGAAATACAAAGCAACGGCAGAAAGTTGTGTTAGGGATCAGTGTGCAATTGAATCTGCCATCCAAATGTTGGCATCTAATGAATGGGAGCATGTTTTTGGAGCTTGTATGCATGCTCACAAGAGGAAATATAAGCGGGTGGAGACAAATTGGGTTTCCTGTATACTCTGGTCACCGAATTACGAAAAATCTTCAGACCTCTTCTCATTTCGGTCCAACATGTGCGAAGAAGCGACTTCAGAGATTCAGCACCCCTACAAACCATCTACAGAGTTTTCCGTGTTCAAGGCCAATAAATGGACTCGTTCGATGTGAATATGAGCTCAGTCAAGCATGCGGTGCAGACTCTTACGTTGGCATGAATGAAGAAGCCCCTCGAGGGCCAAATTCTCTGTAATCTTTTGTGCTAGTTATGTTGTGGTAGCTTTTTGGTTAAACAAGTATTTTAGGCAATATACATGCCAAGTCTATAGGAATAGGTATGAGTAAGCTGGGCATAACAATTTTTCAATAAAAAGATTCTATGAGCAGCAGGCTGCAATTGTTTTCATTTTCATCTATAACTGTCATTCTTTTAAATTAAAATTTAAAAAAAAAAGGGCGAAATTCTGCTCAGAAATCTCTTAAAGCCGACAAGTTTATGGAGAAAGGTTGTTGATGTGATTAAAGGGGAAAAATGAATAGCCCGGTAGGTTAATCAACGAGTGTCGTTAAAGGATTGTTCTACTTGTGCTCGCTTCAACAAGGTGGCCATATGAAGACACTTACTTTTCTCATTTTACTTATTGCATAGAAAAAATTTAATTACAGTTCCAACTACATCATTAAAATCCATTAGAATACATCCATGTTAACCTGGGGAGGATCTGATAAGCACCTACACCAAAAAATGAAAAAAAGAGCCCGACGGAGCGGCTAGGGTAATCCTAGCTGTCGCCCTCAGCTGCTGCAGGAATTTGCAATTTCCATTTGCTAGCTCAGCTGCCACCTTCTGCTCATTCCAGGACTCCTTTTCCATGACATAAGATTTATTATGTTTGCGAGTTTCGTTTTTGTTGATTTTTGTTTTCTGTTGTGTCCTTACTGGTTGATGGCCGAGTTTTAAGAATTCACCCGCAAATCAGAGTTGTTGATTTAAAGAGTTCTTTGCTGGGTGGTCTTTGACTACCCCATGGTTTAGTGATTCACCTAAGTAGCTTTGTAAAAGGAGCTGGCACCATTCCTTCTCTTAATTTGGAATTTTCTTCTGCGGTCAACAAGAATGTTAAAATTCTCATGGAAAAAAGGGTTGATGGGTAAGGTTATCTGCCTTTGCCCTAATTATACTTCTATTTTCGAACAGATTTCTAACAATTAGGTAGATCATGAACTCATTGGTACTCTGTACTGTGGAAACAGATATCATGCTTTTATTGTGATATCATGCTTTTATTGTTGAATGTGAGGATAGAGATCTGATCTTCAGATCTGAGCCTTACTTCATAGACTCTAGGAAAATGTTTCTCGTCTATTTGACTTTGAATTTTAATCCTAACATAGAAATTTTCTACGCCTGTTGGGATCAAATTGTCATATCTTCCCCTTTTTTTTTGGTATTTTTAAATCTATCGACAAATTGGCTTGCCATATTACTAGTTTACATTCTAAGGAATACAACTTCTCATGTGCCAAAATTTGTGTTAGAAATGTATTTTACAAACTCCCAAAAGTAATTTGACCTGCTATATTACTAGTTTACAGTCCAAGGAATACAACTTCTAGCATGCCAAAATTTGTGTTGAAATATATTTTGCAAAACTCCCAAAGGTAATTTAGCTGACTTGGAGGGTCCAAGTCATCTTCAAGTTCTAGATTATGAGCAAGTTCCTTTCAAATGTAATTTTTGTGATAAGTATGTGTTTTACAAAAATTTGTCCAAATACTATAATATCTCGACTTCTTTCTATTTCATCGTCATCTTCTCAAATTAATAAATAGCAATGAACATTCAAACAAATTCCAAGGAAACACAAAAGGCCTCATTCTAATAGATTTAAGTCTCACCAACATTCTCCCTCCAGTAATAAATTTGGAATTTTGCACTCTACAGAAGCAGAGGTCAAGGTTGAATGATTAATTCAATACCCCATTTCGATCACGCAGTTCCATTCTCCCTCAAGAAATAGATTTGGAATTTTGCACTCTACAGAAGCAGAAGTCAAGGTTGAATGATTCATTCAATATCCCATTTTGATCAGGCAGTTCCAGATCTAGTGCAATCAGAGATCATCAATTCACCTGTTGAGGAAGAGGTTTCACCTAAGGAAAGGACAAAAACAGTCTTTTAGAAAAGAAGTAAGAAGTAAAGAAGAAAAATGTGTAATCGTTTTTTTTTCAAATGTTCTAAAAATTAATCAATGTTATTAACCATTAATAAAATATAGACTAGCAATTGTCCCAAAAGGTACAAAGAGAGGCCGATAGATTTATGAAGTTGGAATTGTTGATTTTTTATAGAATATTTAAAAGTGCAAGTAAGATCCATTTTTGATATTTCATTCACTTAATTATTCATAAATATTTTTAATATTTTTACTCATTATTTGTTCACAATGGACAGTGCAGATCATTGTCACTACGAAGCTCTGACAAACTGTATAATTCATACGGCTGGGTGGTACTTCTTAAGCAAATGTTGTGAACTTTGCATGGTCTTTACATAAAATTGACTGCACGAGAAATGAGATCCAAAACTGCATTTCTAATTTTTCATTTTCAGGCAAAACAAATAAAGACATTCTCCTTTTGTCTTCTAATTTTGTTTACCCCTTATGTATCCCTGTGTAGTTGGATGGAGTCATTCTGCGTTGAGATCTTCGGAACTCTATCAGGAATGAATAATAATGGTGCATCAAGCAAACTTCAAATTCAATTTGGGTAATGCAAAACAGAACAAAAAAACACGACGTTTTCGTTGAAACATACAATTACTGTAAAACAATTTAAAAAAGGTAGAAACAAAATTTTAAAATTATCAGAATTGAAATTATAATTATAAACAATTATTTTTAGATCTTTAGCCTTCAATCAAAATCATCACCTCTGGATGAGTAAAAAGAGAATATACTTGATGTGAATGACATTGAATAGAAGAAATACACACTAGATATCAATGAATGTTATGTTATCATGAAATGGGTGGTACAATAGTCATACAAAGTTTCTGAAATGAGAACTATCACATATACAATGTACATTTGTCTTAAGCATTATTCTTATATGGCTTTTATCACATATACAATGTACATTTGTCTTGAGCATTATTCTTATATGGCTTTTATGTGCTGGATAGATATAACCTTGCATGAAAAAACACATGTACAAGCAGTAGCACAGTAGAACTCAAAGCTATTAAGATCCCTCGAGTCCTTCATGTTGTACGAGCTAGCATGATACAAATAAGGACAACGACACAGAATAGAACGAAACAGAAACAGTTTCAACATATCTTCTTTTTTTGAAAAAAATTGAAATGAAGTGTTGTACTCTGATGTTATTTACAGGTGGGGAAATGCATTTCTGGGTGTCTCCTAACATAGTTACAACTCATTAAAATTGGGGCCACCGTGACTGTAGCACCTCGACGCAGAAATTGGGAGAACTGAGTGTTGTATCATGCTATAGATTGTGCTGACAATGTGAAGTCTGTTGTGTGCTAAAGAAGGAAAAGGCAGCCCATCCCATCATGCCTCCAATGTGACCATATTCTACGTGAGCTAAAACTTCCTAAGAAAAATTGATTCCAAATGGTCATTGTCCTTACAGTATATTTTCATATTATGATCTTATATTCACACCATTAAATACAAAGTGTTCGATATCACTATTTTATAAGCGATGTGGTATTTTGGGTGGATATATCCTCTTTCTTTGAAAAAAACTGAAATGAAGTGTTGTACTTTGATGTTATTTACAGGTGGGGAAATGCATTTCTGCGTGTCTCCTAACATAGTTACAGCTCATTAAAATTGGGGCCACCGTGACTATAGCACCTCGACGCAGAAACTGGGAGAACTGAGTGCTGTATCATGCTATAGATTGTGCTGACAATGTGAAGTTTGTTGTGCGCTAAAGAAGGAAAAGGCAGCCCATCCCATCACGCCTCCAATGCGACCATATTCTACGTGAGCTAAAACTTCCTAAGAAAAATTGATTCCAAATGGTCATTGTCCTTACAGTATATTTTCATATTATGATCTTATATTCACACCAGTAAATACAAAGGGTTCGATATCACTATTTTATAAGCCATGTGGTATTTTGGGTGGTTATATCCTCTTTTTTTGAAAAAAAAGTGAAATGAAGTGTTGTACTCTGATGTTATTTACAGGTGGGGAAATGCATTTCTGGGTGTCTCATAACATAGTTACAGCTCATTAAAATTGGGGCCACTGTGACTGTAGCACCTCGATGCAGAAATTGGGAGAACTGAGTGTTGTATCATGCTATAGATTTTGCTGACAATGTGAAGTCTGTTGTGCGCTAAAGAAGGAAAAGGCAGCGTATCTCATCACGCCTCCAATGTGACCATATTCTCCATGAGCTAAAACTTCCTAAGAAAAATTGATTCCAAATGGTCATTGTCCTTACATTATATTTTCATATTATGATCTTATATTCACACCAGTAAATACAAAGGGTTCGATATCACTATTTTATAAGCCATGTGGTATTTTGGGTGGTTTCATTAGTATTTTAATTTTAGCACATGTAGATGGTGTGGTAGGGGTTGTATAATTATGTGTTGTGTAAAAAATATTGGTGGTAAGTTACTAAACAACAGGAGCACAGTAAAAATTTAGAAGAGACAGTTAGTATAGTCTCATCAAAATTGCATATGAAAGATGAAGAAATTAAGATTATTAGACAGAGGGCTACAGAGCAGCATGAGGAATGCAAGCCACTGTCATGAAATTGAGTATCTGCAAAAGATTCAAGCAATGTCAAATCAACCTCAATTCCCATAACAACATTTTTATTGAACCGCTTAACGTTATCACTGTGAAATGTAGCTACAATGCAATCTGATATGTGCTTTAGAACACCCCTAATCAAGTTATCCAAAACCTGCGAAGGTAAGTCTTCAAAAAGATTCAATAAAGAGACTTCACAAGGTCCTTTGAGGCTTTTTCTTGACTCATGAAACTTCGCAAGAAACCTGACTATCAAAGATGCACAACAGGTATGGGGTTGAACTTACTACATTTTATGTTTGTTTTTGTTCAAGCATGTATTTCTTGAATGAAATCTTCATGGCATGCACTTTGAAACAAATCAAGTTATTCATGACGAAGAAGTTGTGGTATAAGAAAAAAGTGTGAATGCACTTGAACACAACATTGTAAACATACTTGAATACAACATTACTATACATATTCAATAATGAATGTAGATTAATTGTTCAACATCTATGCAACCTGAAAAACAGACAATTCCCTTGTTTAAGAGAATCAGGACTACACTGCAAAGATCAAGTTAAAGAGAAACCAGAATGGAATTTGGTAAACAATATTTATAGCCATATGTATTTTTCACAACTTTGTTGTCTCCCAGGTCCCAAATCCAAGGAACTATCAGCTCCTTTTATCATTCCTACCACCACATTGAGCACAAAACAACCTTCTGCATTCAAGGCATTCTGACTCTTTTATAACAACAATAGCTGGCTCAGTTGAGCTTCCTACTTCAGGCACATCCTTCAACAAGAGTGCCGAGCAATCCTTGAATGGGAAATAGAACTTCTGAGAACTGGGAATCTCTTTTTCCACCAATATGCCAGGCATTTTTTTTGGAGAGTAAAAGGCATGCAAATAGAGCTTGTTGCTCAATTGTATTGGTCTATTAAGTTATGAATAACGTGTTAGGTAAGACTTTTTTATGAAATTGGTAGCCATGCCATAACAATTTACGATTGTTTATTTGAAAATATACATGGATCAAAACGAAATATTACATGGATCAATTGTATTGGTCTATTAAGTTCCTCTGTCTAAGCAAAGGGCACTTCTAAAAGTAGGATAATTGTTTTTTATCACAACAGAATTCTGTGCATGAACACCAAATTCAAGGAAATGACTTCACTCACATAGAGAAAATGTCTAAAATTTGACATCAAATTTACTAGCACGTTGGCTTTCATAGATTGACATCTCGAGTCCTGAAAACAAATGAAATGTCCATAGGAAAAGCATCCATTATCTGCACAATAGGACTTTATTGATACATGATTCATAAACCTTAGTCTTTAAATCAAATTTCAAGAGGATTTTTCAAAATTGAAAAGTACATTTTTTTGTCTGTATTACTGAAATCAAGAAAAGGAACAGCTATAAGTAGGGAAGCTAATTCTGTAAATTGTAATGCACCAAAAAATGCCAGTTTCATAAAAGGAACATTTCATAATTATATATTCATCCATATCCACAAATTAAAACAGATAAAATGCATTTGTACCTAGGAAAAGAATAATAAATATATCTCAAAAAATCCAGAAGTATTTGGATATAAAAATGTTTCACAAGGATTTTCATACCAAAAATAGAAAAGAACAGATTCAAAGAACAAGAAGAATTGGATTCATTTACAACTGCAGTTCATTTGATGAATATTCTGCTTGAGTATTAAATATACGATTTTTTCATACAAAAAGAAAGTAATAATGGAATTCAAACCCTATGGCATAGATCCATAGCAACTCATACAATAATAGAATCCAATCTCTTATCTCTTTTTCACTGTGAAGCAACGATATGAATTTTAAAAGGCTAACAGAAACAAAACTAAACTGCTATTGAACTCACAGAAAACCAGTGGTCCAGACTCCAAAGCCTTGATGAGTTATAGTCCTCAAATGAAACCTAGCCAAGTAACTGCTTTACGCAGATCTCTTATGGAAACCTACCCCAGATACGTCGTTGTTGATCTGTTGATCTCACAGAAAAACAGTGCTGCAAAGGCTGACAAACACAAACTATAGTCCTTAAGGTGGAAACTCAACCCAACAGGTGTCTTATTTTTATTGCAAGGAAGCCACAGAAAGGATGAGTTGCAACATCAGAGTCAAAGTTAAATGTATTAAAATGTTGCCTCTAGGAGGGGATTGAATTCCAAATACATAGTCACAGAACTGATTAGTTTTAGCTTTTATGCATTAGGAAGAAGAAAACCTCAAATTGCTGCAAAATTGCCAGATAGAAGTCCAATATCTTAACAACCAAGCAGTCATAGAAGTACCTTACAAGTACAACTCCCAAGTGGAAATACAAGTATATGCTTGATCGAATACATTTGCACAATTCCGAGAACCCCAAAAATTCCTATAAATCAAATACAAAGCAGGACACTGGTGGTGCAACTGCTCTTATAAACATACATAGAGGTGAACATCCAGTACATCTTCAAATCTAGTGGCTACCTTTAGTATAAATAAAACTAATACACCCATTTTCCATACATTTTAGCTGAAAGTAACTTTTATCCGCTCCTGACAGTTCACTTCATGGGCGACTAAGACCACAAAAGCAGATGGTACCATAATTCTTCCCATGTAACCATGAAACATCCCTTTTGAAAACAACGACCAGTGCAAAACCAGAATAAATACATACACAGAAAAGTATTACTTATTTCTTGGCCTTTCTTGTTCCCGCACTCTGTTTTTCACTGTGATCGCTTTCATCCTCATAATTAACATCTTCATAATTATCATCATCATCTTCCTCTTCTTCGGAATCAACAAACCCAAGACGAGCTACATCTTTTGCCCACTCTACAATATTCTCTACCTCAGATTCTGAGATTCTTTCTTCATCATCAACATGTTCTTCCCCCACATTGTTAAACCGACCTGAAGAAGAAGAAATCCCTGAAACCCTACTCCTTTCAAGCTTAATGGAATCTTGAACAGAAGCTAGCAGCTTCTGCACTTGTTCCTCTTCAGAATCAATTTCATTTTGCTTCACAAAGCCTATTTCTCCAGAATCACCGATTTTTTCTTTCTGGGTTCCTACTGTTGTCTCATGGGAATCGATCCCCTGACTATCCTGTGGCTCAGCCAAACTCTGGGACTCACTAATTACGATATTTTTGGCACCTGAAGAATATCTCAATGCTGCCAATCTCAACGCAAGTTATTGCTCTAGATGCCATCAATCAGAACCCTAGATTTCCCGCCAATTCCTTCGTTTTCTCTAACGTCCCCAACCAAATCTGGATCCTTCTCTAGATCATTCTTTTTCCCTCTGTCATTATCTATGCCGTTTTCTAAATCACTACTTTCCTTCTTATCTCTAATTTGGAGTTTGTTGGACTTACCAATTGGGGTTTTGCAGGAGGAGGAGCTTTGAGCTTGGAATATCGATGGGCCAATTCATTGTCAAGTCCAGCGGAGTCGAAGCCTCCAACATCTGAATTCAGCGGTGAATGTAAGGGTTTGGTTGATCTGTGGGAGTCGAGATTAAGTTGCAATGCACTTTCATCTTGGAACTGTGCGAGAAGTTGATTGACCTGTTCATCATTCTCTTCTCCTCTCAGCAACCTGCTCCAAATTGTGTTGCTGGAAGACCTTCCGTCCATTTTATTTTTGAAGTGTCAAGGTTGTGTGTCTTCTGGTTTCGAAACTGCAACGTCTCTGTGCAGAAAATTAATAGGCTTTGTTTCTGGTTGTTCACACAAATAAATCCTGTGAAAATAGAAACGCAGAGTCAGCCGAGAAATATTTATTCAACCATTGGGACAAAATTGTGGAAAAATGAATGTCGAAAATTGTGTGCCACATGTCAATAAGAAAGTTCTTGCCCTAAAATTTTCTCCTCTTCTTCATCAATCAGAACCCTAGATTTCTCGCCAATTCCTTCGTTTTCTCTAACGTCCCCAATCTGGATCCTTCTCTAGATCATTCTTTTTCCCTCTGTCATTATCTATGTTGTTTTCTAAATCACTACTTTCCTTCTTATCTCTAATTTGGAGTTTGTTGGACTCACCAATTTGGGGTTTTGCAAGAGGAGGAGCTTTGAGCTTGGAATATCGACGAGCCAATTCATTGTCAAGTCCAGCGGAGTCGAAGCCTCCAACATCTGAGTTCAGCGGTGAATGTAAGGGTTTGGTTGATCTGTGGGAGTCGAGATTAAGATGCAATGCACTTTCATCTTGGAACTGTGCGAGAAGTTGATTGACCTGTTCATCATTCTCTTCTCCTCTCAGCAACCTGCTCCAAATTGTGCTGCTGGAAGACCTTCCGTCCATTTTATTTTTGAAGTGTCAAGGTTGTGTGTCTCCTAGTTTCGAAACTGCAACATCTCTGTGCAGAAAATTAATAGGCAAGGGAACAGACATTGAGGATATACACGAAATGGGAGGGACGACGAGAGATGCAATGAACAGACAGTAAATTTATCGGCCTTATACAACCATACCATATAGTGAGAAACATTCCAAGGTAGTGTGAGCCAAGCACATGTCAGCTGTGAAACGAATGGCTCGATGGTGGTGCGTCCGTCCCGCTTCCTCATTAACCGTTCAATTTTGGATCAGTGTTGGATCAACGATCACACTTCATTCAATCGTCTAACACCACAAATCCACGGTCAACAATAAGACACGGGGGCGGCTGGGACAATTCATTTCAAAGGGAAACGCCTTACGTAAACAATACTTACAGCCATATGTATTTTTCACAACTTTGTTCCAAATTGTGCTGCTGGAAGGACTTCCGTCCATTTTATTTTTGAAGTGTCAAGGTTGTGTGTCTTCTGGTTTCGAAACTGCAACGTCTCTGTGCAGAAAATTAATAGGCGAGGGAAGAGACATTGAGGATATACACGAAAGGGGAGGGACGACCAGAGATGCAATGAACAGAATGTAAATTTATCGGCCTTATGCAACCATACCATACAGTGAGAAACATTCCGAGGTAGTGCGATCCAAGCACATGTCACTTGCAAAATGAATGGCTCGCTGGCGGTGCGTCCGTCCCGCTTCCTCATTAACCGTTCAGTTTTGGATCAGTGTTCGATCAATGATCACACTTCATTCAATCGTCTAACACCACAAATCCACGGTCAACAATAAGACACGGGGGCGGCTAGGGCAATTCATTTCAAAGAGAAACACCTTACGTAAACAATATTTACAGCCATATGTATTTTTCACAACTTTGTTGTCTCCCATGTCCCAAATCCAAGGAAATATCAGCTCCTTTTATCATTCTTACCACCACATTGAGCACAAAACAACCTTCTGCATTCAGGGCATTCTGACTCTTTTATAACAACAACAGCTAGCTCAGTTGAGCTTCCCACTTTAGGCACATCCTTCAACAAGAGTGCCGAGCAATCCTTGAATGGGCAATAGAACTTTTGAGAACTGGGAATCTCTTTTTCCACCAATATGCCATGCATTTTTTTGGAGAGTAAAAGGCATGCAAATAGAGCTTGTTGCTCAATTCTATCGGTCTATTAAGTTATGAATAACGTGTTAGGTAAGACTTTTTTACGAAATTGGTAGCCATGCCATAACAATTTACGATTGTTTGTTTGAAAATATACATGGATCAAAAGGAAATATTACATGGATCAATTGTATTGGTCTATTAAGTTCCTCTGTCTAAGCAAAGGGCACTTCCAAAAATAGGATAATTGTTTTTTATCACAACAGAATTATGTGCTTGAACACCAAATTCAAGGAAATGACTTCACTCACATAGAGAAAATGTCTAAAATTTGACATCAAATTTACTAGCATGTTGGCTTTCATAGATTGACATCTCGAGTCCTGACAACAAATGAAATGTCCATAGGAAAAGCATCCATTATCTGCACAATAGGACTTTATTGATACATGATTCATAAACCTTAGTCTTTAAATCAAATTTCAAGAGGATTTTTCAAAATTGAAAAGTACATTTTTTTGTCTGTATTACTGAAATCAAGAAAAGGAACAACTATAAGTAGGGAAGCTAATTCTGTAAATTGTAATGCACCAGAAACTGCCAGTGTCATAAAAGGAACTTTTCATAATTATATAGTCATCCATATCCACAAATTAAAACAGATAAAATGCATTTGTACCTAGGAAAAGAATAATAAATATATCTCAAAAAATACATAAGTATTTGGATATAAAAATATTTCACAAGGATTTTCATACCAAAAATAGAAAAGAACAGATTCAAAGAATAAGAAGAATTGGACTCATTTACAACTGCAGTTCATTTGATGAATATTCTGCTTGAGTATTAAATATACGATTTTTTCATACAAAAAGAAAGTAATAATGGAATTCAAACCCTATGGCATAGATCCATAGCAACTCATACAATAATAGAATCCAATCTCTTATCTCTTTTTCACTATGAAGCAACGATATGAATTTTAGAAGGCTAACAGAAACAAAACTAAACTGCTATTGAACTCACAGAAAACGAGTGGTCCAGAATCCAAAGCCTTGATGAGTTATAGTCCTCAAATGAAACCTAGCCAAGTAACTGCTTTACGCAGATCTCTTATGGAAACCTACGCCAGATACGCCGTTGTTGATCTGTTGATCTCACAGAAAAACAGCGCTGCAAAGGCTGACAAACACAAACTATAGTCCTTAAGGTGGAAACTCAGCCCAACAGGTGTCTTATTTTTATTGCAAGGAAGCCACAGAAAGGATGAGTTGCAACATCAGAGTCAAAGTTAAATGTATTAAAATATTGTCTCTAGGAGGGGATTGAATTCCAAATACATAGTCACGGAACTGATTAGTTTTAGCTTTTATGCAGTAGGAAGAAGAAAACCTCAAATTGCTGCAAAATTGCCAGATAGAAGTCCAATATCTTAACAACCAAGCAGTCATAGAAGTACCTTACAAGTACAACTCCCAAGTGGAAATACAAGTATATTCTTGATCGAATACATTTGCACAATTCTGAGAACCCCAAAAATCCCTATAAATCAAATACAAAGCAGGACACTGGTGGTGCAACTGCTCTTATAAACATACATAGAGGTGAACATCCAGTACATCTTCAAATCTCTTGGCTACCTTTAGTATAAATAAAACTAATACACCCATTTTCCATACATTTTAGCTGAAAGTAACTTTGATCCGCTCCTGACAGTTCACTTCATGGGCGACTAAGACCACGAAAGCAGATGGTACCATAATTCTTCCCATGTAACCATGAAACATCCCTTTTGAAAACAACGACCAGTGCAAAACCAGAATAAATACATACACATAAAATTATTACTTATTTCTTGGCCTTTATTGTTCCCGCACTCTGTTTTTCACTGTGATCGCTTTCATCCTCATAATTAACATCTTCATAATTATCATCATCATCTTCCTCTTCTTCGGAATCAACAAACCCAAGACGAGCTGCATCTTTTGCCCACTCTACAATATTCTCTACCTCAGATTCTGAGATTCTTTCTTCATCATCAACATGTTCTTCTCCCACATCGTTAAACCGACCCGAAGAAGAAGAAATCCCTGAAACCCTACTCCTTTCAAGCTTAATGGAATCTTGAACAGAAGCTAGCAGCTTCTGCACTTGTTCCTCTTCAGAATCAATTTCATTTTGCTTCACAAAGCCTGTTTCTCCAGAATCACCGATTTTTTCTTTCTGGGTTCCTACTGTTGTCTCACGGGAATCGATCCCCTGACTTTCCTGTGGCTCAGCCAAACTCTGGGACTCACTAATTACGATATTTTTGGCACCTGAAGAAGATCTCAATGCCGCCAATCTCAACGCAAGTTCTTGCCCTAAAATTTTCTCCTCTTCTTCATCAATCAGAACCCTAGATTTCCCGCCAATTCCTTCGTTTTCTCTAACGTCCCCAACCAAATCTGGATCCTTCTCTAGATCATTCCTTTTCCCTCTGTCATTATCTATGTCGTTTTCTAAATCACTACTTTCCTTCTTATCTCTAATTTGGAGTTTGTTGGACTTACCAATTGGGGTTTTGCAGGAGGAGGAGCTTTGAGCTTGGAATATCGACGGGCCAATTCATTGTCAAGTCCAGCGGAGTCGAAGCCTCCAACATCTAAATTCAGCGGTGAATGTAAGAGTTTGGTTGATCTGTGGGAGTCGAGATTAAGTTGCAATGCACTTTCATCTTGGAACTGTGCGAGAAGTTGATTGACCTGTTCATCATTCTCTTCTCCTCTCAGCAACCTGCTCCAATTGTGTTGCTAGAAGACCTTTCGTCCATTTTATTTTTGAAGTGTCAAGGTTGTGTGTCTTCTGGTTTCGAAACTGCAACGTCTCTGTGTAGAAAACTAATAGGCTTTGTTTCTGGTTGTTCACACAAATAAATCCTGTGAAAATAGAAACGCAGAGTCAGCCGAGAAATATTTATTCAACCATTGGGACAAAATTGTGGAAAAATGAATGTCGAAAATTGTGTGCCACATGTCAATAAGAAAGTTCTTGCCCTAAAATTTTCTCCTCTTCTTCATCAATCAAAACCCTAGATTTCTCGCCAATTCCTTCATTTTCTCTAACGTCCCCAATCTGGATCCTTCTCTAGATCATTCTTTTTCCCTTTGTCATTATCTATGCTGTTTTCTAAATCACTACTTTCCTTCCTATCTCTAATTTGGAGTTTGTTGGACTCACCAATTTGGGGTTTTGTAGGAGGAGGAGCTTTGAGCTTGGAATATCGACGGGCCATTCATTGTCAAGTCCAGCCGAGTCGAAGCCTCCAACATCTGAATTCAGCGGTGAATGTAAGGGTTTGGTTGATCTGTGGGTGTCGAGATTAAGATGCAATGCACTTTCATCTTGGAACTATGCGAGAAGTTGATTGACCTGTTCATCATTCTCTTCTCCTCTCAGCGACCTACTCCAAATTGTGTTGTTGGAAGACCTTCCGTCCATTTTATTTTTGAAGTGTCAAGGTTGTGTGTCTTCTGGTTTCGAAACTGCAACGTCTCCGTGCAGAAAATTATTAGGCGTGAGAAGAGACATTGAGGATATACACGAAATGGGAGGGACGACGAGAGATGCAATGAACAGACAATAAATTTATCGGCCTTATACAACCATACCATATAGTGAGAAACATTCCGAGGTAGTGCGAGCCAAGCACATGTCAGCTGCGAAACGAATGGCTCGCTGGCGGTGCATCCGTCCCGCTTCCTCATTAACCGTTCAGTTTTGGATCAATGATCACACTTCATTCAATCGTCTAACACCACAAATCCATAGTCAACAATAAGACACGGGGGTGGCTGGGGCAATTCATTTAAAAGGGTAATGCCTTACTGCGTAAAAATTATATTAAATTAATTAAAAATTAACATTTTATATTTTTAAGAAATATGTAGTCATTGCAAAGTTATAAATTATGCTAAATTTAAAATTTTTTAATATTAAAAATTAATAGACCATTTTACTTATCGTAATGAAAACTGTATACTATTCCTACAAGATTCTCCCTAACATTTTAAAACTTCTACCAAGGCAACCCTACAGAAGAGGTTAACACAAATTCATAACTAGATAAATAATATGTATCCAGTAACAAAGTATTAGTTGTACCATTTACGGTTTGTTATGTATAATAAATTTATACACATATGGACATAAATACCTTTGCGCCGGTCTTTTTATTGCTTGCCAGGCCATAGAAAGATTTACAGAGTGCCTTTTAAAGCACTTAAACTAAAACGAAGAAAACACGACATTAGTATCCTGATTATCTCCGGTAGGACCTTTAATTGACCGCCTTTATTGTTAAATCCTGTTCGAGATTCGAAAAGTAATCAATAACTTTTCAGCACATTGTCATGTCATCGTGAAAAGAGATTACGCTGCGTGTGCTTATCATTGCAAGGCACTGTATCATCAATTTTATCAAATGTTAGCAATTCGCACCCATTTGAAAAAATTGCATAGACTACACGCATTTCACAATGGATGGATACCTCCATTCAGTTAAAACAAAAATGCTAAAAAGCTGGTGAAAAAACTCCAAATCTACGTCCAATACTGTTTGGTCCGTGATCTTTGTCCGTATTTAAGATAAGAAAGCTTTAAAGATAGGAGAGCAATAATTCAGGTGTCCATATGCAGGGCATGAGAACCATTCCATCTAATCTATACCTTACAGTACTGTCCGGTCGGTTCGATGGCAGGGTTCAGATGGGACCAGGTCAATCATGTCACGGCGGTGCGCCATTCGAAGTAATCTGTAAGAAGCCACGGAAGCTAAAACTCGTGCACAATTGTATACAAATATGACCTTTGAGTTATTGAGAGGATGAAAAGAACCAAAAAAAAGTACATCTAGTGCCAAGTGCGGCCTGAAGAATCCGATGAGCTTGAAACATAAATGTTCTAACGGGCGGTACCATATGCAATATGCAGGTTACGAGTCACCAAAGGCATTGCCAGAAACTTGGCCATACAAAGTAGAAGTTGTCTATCGGCCGATTAAAATTGGTTTGGAGAGTGGAATGTGTTGAAAGTTATGGTAAGTGTGTTTGAATCTTGTTTTTGATAGTGGAAATAGATTCAAAAAAATAGAAAAGAGTTATGGTAAGTGTGTTTGAATCTTGTTTTTGATAGTGGCAATAGATTGAAGGGAAAAAAAAACCAAAATACTCAACAAACTCGCTTGTAATTTCCAAAAATAAATTTACAAATTTTTACCAAAATCTCACCAAAACTCCATTTTTAAAATAAGCGTACCCGGTATTGTAAATTTACTCCATCTTTAGAATACGCGTACCCCGTATTGTAATTATGCGTTTTTGCCAGAAATATGTGAACAGCGCGAAAACAATTTTCTCTTTAAGAAAGAGCCGAATTTCTCGGAAGTCGTGATTATTCCCAAAGCAGATATCGAAGATTGCGAAATCGGATGATAGTGGGGATCCCAATTTGTATTAGCGTTTGTGAGCTACTCTATACGTCAACCACGACATGCTCTTATAGATGACAATGTATACGAGGGAGAGTCTGGTCCTCATTCATATGATCCCGTATTAACCGTTGGAAATATCATCCCTAATCCATTCTGAGTTAATCACTGGATTACTGGCAGCGAGACTGAAAATAATACTAGAGACTTGTATCCTTCAGCTAGCGTTCTTCAAATATAGCGTTCTTCAAATACTGGAATCTCAGAGGGAAATAATATTTTCTTGAGTGTCAGGCTTTCGTGGGGACGAAGGCATCCGGCTTAATTATAGGGAATAAAAAGTGTACGAGGAAGACTGGAAAAGCAGCGATGGCTAGAAACAACCATGTTGAGAGGGCAGCAAGAGACCTGAATCCATCTCTGATTTCACGGCCTTCAGGAAGCAAGGATCGACACACTATGGTACTTACCTCAAAGGGAGCAAGAGACCGAAGAATGAGATTATCTGTGGGAACGGCTATCAAGTTATATTGCGTCCAAGATATGCTGGGCTTTGAACAACCGAGTCAAGCTGTCGAGTGGCTCATTGAAAAATCTCAGGCCGCCATTCGGCAGTTACCTCAATTCGCATCGATCTCCAGTTCGCACATCCTATCGCAATATTTAGATTCCATCAATGCCGATGCCTCCCTCTCATGTCCTCAAACAGGAGACTCCAGCACATCGTTGCAAGATAATGCTTCCACGGCCAACGGGGAGTGTCTAGTGAATCTCTATCACCAAATGCTAGCAACAAAGAGCTGCAATGTCCACAAGTCCTCTACGCCAATGACCACGGAAGGCAACAGCAATTTCTCCATCGTTCAGGGAGAAGACAAAGAGCAGAGATCCTTGGCACTGAGCTCAGTAGCTTCGAACCCCAGAACAAGAGAAAGAGCTAATACTGGTCTTCTGAAAGAGGTTAGAGCAAAGGCAAGAGAAAGGGCTCGGGAGAGAACGAGACAGAGGGACAAAAGCTACATCCAACAAAATGGGATATGTAGTACATTGCAACCATCATCTGTAAGTCCTTGGTCCCAAACATTTTCTTTACAAGACAATACGAGCTCCTCTTCCCCTCTCAACATGATAAATGAAACCACGGACGGGAATGGTAACAGCAACGCTTTTGTAGATAGCTTAATATTAACCAAAGATTCAATTCTGGACAGTCAGTCCAGGCTATGCTTAGGTACTCCACCTATTGAAATCCAATGCTCCCCTCTGGCCAGTATTCACTACTATACTCCTCAGCACGAAGACAACAGTTTTAAATCAACCAGAGCATTCTGCGGCTTAGATTCGGGAACATTATATCCACCATCTGGCGCATTTCCTGAGGCTGTGGCTGCAACTAGTAGTACACAGGGTCTGTTTTCCACCTACCCTCTTGAGAACGCCCACTTTCAATCACGCAACTTATGCCAATATTGCAAGATACATCCCATTGAAATGCCGTGTATCTACGATGGTGCAATAGAGACATTGTATGAAAGTCAAAATTCTTCGGACAATGTCTTCCTGCAATTCAAGTAAAGGCAAAGTAGAGGTGTTGAGTTATCAATTCCAAAATTCAATGGAATCCCTTCCCATACATTGGAATTCCTAGGTTAGACAAACCTTACCAAAATGGTCCTTCGGAATAGCCAACATTGCAGTGGCTTTCAATGTTTGGAAGGTTCAGTACAAATGTGCTGCTCTGGAATAGCCAACTTTGCGTTTGTCTTCAATGTTTGGAAGGCCTAACATAGGTTCAGAAAAGCGATCTTCATTTTTTTGGAGCTTTACCATTCATTTTGATCGCTGGGTTGCTTTAAATTAATGCAGAAACGAGCTTGATCCCATGTCTTTTATCACTCATTTGTTGATATTAAAACAAATAATCATATTCATTTTTCATACTCTTCTGGTACGTTTCAAAGTTTTATAGATGGTATAGGAGTTAATATTTTAGCCCTAATTTGTGTTTCCAGTTTCTTTTATGTATAAACTGAAATTTTGTAGATGGTATAAGACTACTTAATATTGTAATCCTGATTTATTTTTTCACGTTCAGGTTGTACGTTTCCACTTTTATAGATGGTGTAGAAATTAATATTTTAGCTATTTATATCTCTGGTTTTTTTTTTAAAATATATATAATGTGACAAATTGTTTCATTTTATGGTATTTTGGGGATTGATCAACATTCTGTTCTACTATGAAGCTCATGAGAATTAGTTGTTGCTATAGCAATATTCATTTTCTTCTTAACATTAGTCAAGACAGAAAAATAACTTTGGTTTCTGAGATTAGGTTTCATTAACTCCTTATAATATCTTAATTTCAGTTTTCCTTCTATCTGCTTATTGCTCCACAATTTCTCCTTAAATTTGAAAATAATAACATTTTTTGTATTATCAATAACATGCAAGATCATCTCCTCATTTATCCCCTAATCGTCCCACCAAAAATGGGCATCCTTATAGCACCTTGTCTTGCTCCAAAGGTGGGGCTAAGGGTTAGAGTTAGAAGAAGTTTTAGGAACCCTTTTCACATCCATGTTGTATAACTTGTTCTTATATATATATTACTTATTCATAGTCATGGTTTCAATTGTCTCATGGTTTCAATGATGAAAAGGATTTCTCGTATTGAATTTAATCTTGAGGTTTTAGGTTATAAAATGCATTTGGATGTGTTCTTGATCCTTCTCCACAACTCTCTAGATATACTACAAACTTAAACATTACACCCATATTAAATAACAAGAGTGACGAAAATTTCAAAGATGAGCTTTTATTAATCTCATATCTAAATATTTTCCAGCTTACAATTGTTTTCAAGCCCATAGTAAGCTTTCCAACCTACATGTATCCTTTTCTCAAAGCTCTAATCCCAACTTAGCTTATGATGGATGTTGATTCTCATATATTTGTATCAAGGAACTTCATTCAAGGATCTTTTGTCATAAATGAAAGTATCACACGTGATCTTTCTGAATTTAGCTATCATGACTTTAGTTTGGTAATTATTAATAATCATACCCAGCTTGGAGTGTACATTCATGAAGGATTCTCAATTTTTCGCCAAAATTGTAAGAGTATAAATAATATGGTATTTTGGGGATTGACCAACATCCTATTTCATTATGAAGCTCATGAGAATTAGTTGTTTCCATAGCAATATTCATTTTCTTCTTAACATTAGTCAAGACAGAAAAACAACTTTGGTTTTTGAGATTAAGTTTCATTAACTCCTTATAATATCTTGGTTTCCTTTTTCCTTCTATCTCCTTATTTCTCCACAATTTATCCTTAAATTTCAAAGTAATATCATTTTTAATATTATCAGTAACCTGCAAGATCATCTCCTCATTTATCCCCTAATGGTCTAGCAAAAAATGGGCATCCTTATATCATCTTGTCTTGCACGATAGGTGCGCCTTGGGTTAGATTTAGAAGAAATTTTAGGAACCCTCTTCACATCCATGTTGTATAACTTATTCTTATATAGATAATACTTATTCATAGTCATGGTTTCAATGGTGAAATGGTTTTCTCCGATCACGAGGATAGAGTATGGAGTATTGAATTTAATCTTGAGGATGTAGGTTATAAAATGCATTTGGATGTGTTCAACCCTTCTCCACAACTCTCTAGATATACTACAAACTTAAACATTACATCCATATTAAATAACAAGAGTGATAAAAATTTCAAAGATGAGCTTTTATTAATCCCATATACAAATATTTTCCAACTTATAAAAATGTTTTCAAGCCCATAGTAAGCTTTCCAACCTGCATGTATCCTTTTCTCAAAGCTCTAATCCCAACTTAGCTTATGGTGGATGTTGATTCTCATATATTTGTATCAAGGAATTTCATTCACGGATCTTTTGTCATAAATGAAAGTGTCACAGGTGATCTTTCTGAATTTAGCCATCATGACTTTAGTTTGGTAATTATTAATAGTCATACCCACCTTGGAGTGTACATTCCTGAAGGACTTCACCAGTCCTCACAACGGCTCTGTCAATCAACCCAAAAATGTGTATACTCTCCTCGTATCTGACAAATTAGTCACCATGACTCAGAACGTCAAAAACTCTGAGATATAATGCCCTCGATTCCCCGTCTGTTAGAGCTGGGTCAACTCCTTGAAGTGAGCCTCTGGATCCTTCTGATCAAGGTGCTCCACTACTCTCCATGTGAACTCCTCATACGAGGTCACACTCACATGTCTTAGAGTGGACAAACCATGAAACCACCAATCGTGTGCCTCCCCCTCCAGGTGCAATGTGGCCTTCTTGATGGTTTCTACTTCTGTCATTTGATTTAGCTGGAAGTATGTGTCCAGCTTCTCCACCCAAGCACATGTTGTGCACTTAGAAGTTCCATCATAATTAGGGAAATGCATTTTCCCAATACAATGATGTAGCTCATAGTTCTAAGTACCATAGCCTTTCCCCTTCTCATTCTGCTTGAGCTTGCAAAAGTATCTGAACGTTAGAGCCTTTCTGAAGTCTGGCCCCATGGATTGTCATTCCTGGAAATTCTTCCCCATGATGAATTCTCACCTCCACCAGTCTTTTCCTCCACCAAAGGTATAATATAGGGTAAAGTAGCTCGAGTTGGATCTCTCAAGGATGGTTGCGCAGCAGACGAAGAATGATCAAACTGTTGAGAGGCCCTAGAAGTCTCTCCAACTACGAACTCCCGATGAGTGCTTCACTCTCGGTTCTACATTTTGATCTCATCCAACATCTCCTTTTGCCCCTTTGTCAAATCACTCAAAGACTTCAAGAAACTATCGAAATCCATCTCCTCCCTGCTCTTGGGCTCACCCATATCTTTTGCTACTACAGTCTTCCCATTATCCTCTGTATCTGGAGTGATATCCAACTCCCTTTCCCTGCTCTGGTACCTCTACCTTCTGTAAGTGATATTTTGTCGGCCTTCTTCACTCATAGAAAAGTTTTACCACGGCTGCACTAGAACCTAACCTCTGATACCACTGTAATGTTTCAAACTTAAACAAACAACGATATACAAAAGCCACTTCAATTTTTGCACAAAAAAATTAAACTATCAGCAAATATTCAATACACAACAGAAATGGGAACCAACTGATCCATTTTATTTATTAGAGGAGCAATGTACAATAGTGTGGAAAGAGCACTTGGGCTTGCCTCAATAGAAAGCTAGACATAACCCAGGTGTTGACAGTAATACCAAATGCTAGAGAGCAACTGCTTCTCTAAAGCTCTACGCTGTCTCCTAGTTATAGCAACTGCTAAATGGAAAGGAGTTGCAAGAAACCCTGCCTCCGGTGCTCGAAAAATGATGAATTTTTACTACAAACTCCATGGCCAAAACCTAGAAAAACCCAGAAAGGGTTTTCCTGGAACCAACCACCCAAATTCGACCTCCTCTATGGCCTATGCCCTACAAGCAACTCTAGCAAAATAGCCTGCAAGAAATGGCCACAAAGTCTTCCTCCCAGCTCTAGAAAGGAAGCAAACTTCACCCTGACTAGCTCCTCCAACCTCCACGGCAAAGCCCAGCCTCAAGGGCTAATACTCTACCCACCAAATGAGCTCCCCAAACACTGCCTCTGCGCTAGACCAGGTAGTACGAAAGTCACACTACCAAGCCTAAAGCTCAATCAGCTCCGAAACTCCCCCTAAAGGCTGACAATCCTCCTTAGCCTCTCCTCCATAAAATCTCCCAGCAAAACTCCATTTCTAAGCTCCACAAACAACTCAGCCTCCTCTCTCACTATGTCCACTAGAAATACACACCACTTGGAAGGAAATGCTACTGTTGGGAATCACAATGTGAATCTCCTCCTAAAGAAATGAAGGAAACCTTCCTAGGGTGGCACTCAAAGTCCCTCGAAGAAAGGATGAGCTCTTCGCCTGAAGAACTCGTGTTAAACAGCCAGTGACTTGGCTAAGGAGCTCAAGCAACCAAGAGAAATCGATACACACTCATGAATGAATGAGAAGAGGAGAGTTAGAATGATGGAATGAAAAACAAGAAACTGTGGACACAGGAGCGGGAAAATAAATGACAGACCAGGGTTTCGAGTTACAGAGGGAGTTTTCATCCATGGAAGGAAGCCCAGGAGGGAGATCTCCTCCCTCCTACAAGGAATTGGTGGCCAACAAGGGCAAGAAGCGCCCAGAAAAAGTCAGACAGGTCTCGGGAGAGGGAACGAGTAACTGGGAAAAGGAGGAAGAAGCTACGAAAATAAAATAGAACAGCAGCACTAAGGACAAGGAGGAAGTTGACAAACAACAGGAAACAAAACAGAAAAAGAATCAGGGACCTTGTAAACCCAAAGCTAATATAACACCCAGATTTGTATTAAATAACCCAGCTCTGCAAGCGCACATGGAGCACATGCAAACCTACGCAATCATCTACAAATTCATGGGACTATGGCCCACAAAAAAAGCTTTACAAACATTGATCAAATACCACTGGAAACCTAAAGGGATCATTGAGCTACACCTTCGGTCAAAGGGTTTCTTTACCGTGGTATTCACTAGTCTTGAGGATAAAGACAGAGTGTTTGAAGGAGGGCCCTACTTCTATGCTGCAACAGGTCTCTATATGAGGCCTTGGAAGATGAACTTTGTCCTGGAACGAGAAACGTTCACTTCAGTCCCGGTCTGGGTAAGACTCTATTCTCTACCTCTGGACTACTGGCTACCTGAAGCATTTGCTGCCATAGGCAATAAAATAGGTAGGTTTGTCAAAGCTTCAGAAGCTACCAGAAGGGGAAAATACACTTCCTTTGCTAGGATATGTGTTGAAATGGATCTATTTGGAGCTCTTCCGGATGAAGTTATATTGGAAGTTTTTGATGAAGAATGGGTTCAAACAGTGGACTACAAGCATATCCCGTTCAAATGTCATAAATGCCATGAACATGGCCATCTTCTCAGGGATTGCCTTCTTAGCAAAACAAAGAATAAAAGCAAACCTAGTGCAACGAACGACCCGGCCAGCTTTCACAAGGTCGTACATAAAGGAAAAGGTAGCAAAAGAGGGCAAAAGCTTCAACAAAAGGAGGGACAACAGGTTAGGCGCAACCAGTTCCAAGTTCTGGAAGAGGAAGAAGAAAGAACAGAAGAAGATCAAGCAACTAAAGGAAGTATGGGAGAGAAGGAAAAAGGTGAAAATAGTGACCAAACACAGGAAAATGATAAGCAGACAGGGACCATGTTGAGTGATACAGAACCAAATATGGACCAAGAAATGACTCAGAGTGAGATGGAACTAGAGGAAACGGAGCTACAGGAGATCCTGGAAAGAGAGCACCTGGATCTGGAAGGATTCTTAATACAGGGTACTTCTAGTGGGGTAGAATCATTACCTCAGGAGGAGCTCAGTAGAATACAACAATTATATTTATGAAAAACTTAGGAAAAGGGTTGAGAGGGAGATAATATCAGAAGCAAGTTGAGCAGCGAAGGAGTGAAAACGTTAAAATCTACTCCGGGTTTAGCACCCAGAAATCCAGGAAAAAAGAGAGGCAGAAAAACGCAGAATGAGCTACTGATGGAGTGTGGGAAGCTCTCGATAGATTCAGGTAAGATGAAAGACCTTACCAGTTACTCCTTCACAAATATTTAATCATGAAGTTTATTTCTTGGAATATTAGGGGACTAGGCAGTAAAAGAAAACAGAGATTGGTTAGCAATAGAATGAAACAAGCGGCTCTAGATATAATTTTTATCCAGGAAACAAAATGCTCCATTCAAAAGTTAAGGCAACTACATAGCAAATGGTTCAATATGTTTGAATATCTAGAAGTTAAAGCAGAGAATACGGCAGGAGGTATTCTCACTCTTTGGAACCCACAAAGAATTGAAATAATTGACGCAGAGGCTGCAAGGAACTATTTATCAGTAGTAATGCAGCCTGTAGGGGATAGGAGTACCTATCTAGTCACGAATGTGTATGGCCCTCAAAGGATAAAGGAGAAACTCAGGCTAACAGATTCCTTGAGAATCTCAGGGAGAGACATGCCGAAATACCCTGGATCTTGGGAGGGGATTTCAATATGATAAAATCATTTTCAGAAAAGAAAGGGGGAACTAGAGCACTTAGTAAAGATTCTTTAGCATTTCAAATCTTTTCTGAGAATATGAAACTAGTGGATGTGGAGACCAACAATGGCCTCTTCACTTGGAATAACAATAGAGGTGGAGTCTCAGGTAGCATCCAAGTTAGATAGATTCATTATCTCTGAGCATACAATGCTACTAGAAAAGGAAATAGCAGCAAGTGTTCTTCCCGTTGGAGGCTCAGACCACTGGCCAATTCAAATGGTGATCCAGGGTATAGGTACCCCCCGAAACAGACCTTTCAGGTTTGAAAATATTTGGCCTTCACACCCAAATTTCATCAACAATATTGGAAAATGGTGGGTAGAAGATCTTCAGATTCAGGGAACCAGAATGTTCATGCTTCATAAAAGATTAAAGCACATAAAAACGAGGCTCAAGGAATGGAATAAGAAAGATTTTGGTAATATCTTTGTGGAAAAGAAATCAATTGAAATCAAAATACAGGTACTCAACCAAGTTGTGATCTTGAAAGGTTTTGATAAAGACAAAAATGATCTAGTGGAGAATCATCACCAAGACTGGGAAAACTTGTGTAAACAAGAGGAAATACTCTGGAGACAAAAATCTAGAGTCCAATGGCTAAAATAAGGGGAACGTAACACAAATTTTTTTCACGAATCCACCATGGCGAATAGAGCACACAACAAAATCTCTGCAATAAGAAAGGAGGATGGACAGATCCTACAAACTCATGAGGAGATAGAGGCATAGCTAGTTCAACACTTCCGAGAAATAGCCAGGGAAAGTAATCCAGAAAGAGATCATCACATCAAGGAATTAATAAAGCATATACCTAAGTTGGTGTCTAGAGAGGACAATTTCAACCTCAACTGACCAGTGACTGAAGAGGAGGTCAGTGAAATTCTCAACGAAATGCAGAATGGCAAAGCACCAGGCTCGAATGGCTTCAATGTTGATTTCTTTAAAGCTTGCTAGAATATTGTAAAAATGGATATTTTGAATGTGGTGGAAGACTCCAGGACAAACAAAACTATATTGAAAGCTCTCAACACTTCCTTCATCTCCCTGATCCCTAAACAAGAAAATACTCAAACACCAAATAGGTATAGACCCATAGCACTTTGCAATGTGGTATACAAGATTATATCCAAGGTTGTGGCCAACAGACTTAAACCTCTGCTGCCTACTCTGATTTCGGGGTAACAATCAGGATATGTTGAAGGCAGACAAATTCTGAACAATATTATTCAAGCTCATGAGGTGGTTCACTCTTTAACCAGCACAAGGAGAGCTGGTATGATCCTGCAACTGGATATAGCAAAAGCTTATGACAAAGTGAACTAGTCTTATATCAGGCAAGTGTTAAAGGCATTTGGTTTTGATCACAACTGGATCAGATGGGTAATGGCCTTGGTAACCTCCTCCAGCTTTTCTATTTTGGTTAATGGCTCTCCTTCTGAGATTTTTCTTCCTTCAAGAGGGTTGTGGCAGGGGGATCCACTCTCTCCCTTCCTTTTCATACTCATGATGGAAGGTCTTGGCTGGTCTATCAAGCATGCCAAAGTCACGGGCAAAATTCAAGGTCTTCCACTGAAGGAGAATGGTCAGGCTTTGACTCATCAACAATTTGTTGATGACACCATGTTACAGGGTATCCCCACAGTCAAAGAGGCTCGGGCATACAAACAAATTCTGTATGACTTTGCCTTGGCTTTAGGTATGGAAGTTAACCTCTCCAAATCTAAATTATTTTTCTTTAATACTCATATTGCTATTCAGAGAAATATCTCCAGAATTCTTGGCATTCAGAGGGACTCCCTCCCTTCAAAGTATTTAGGAATTCCTCTCACGGCAAAGCCCCTGCACAAAAGCATTTGGGAACCACTGATCAACAAAATGTAGGATAAAGTCAAAAGTTGGATGAGCAGATCCTTAAACCTGGCAAGCAGACTCGTGCTGATAAAGGCGGTGCACCAATCTATTCTAGTTTTCATGCTATCAGCGCTTCTAGCCCCTCAGAGAGTTCTGCAACAATTCAGAAACATCCAAAGAGACTTTCTCTGGGGAAGGGAGGATGCTAGAAAGAAGTGGGCCTTGGTCTCTTGGGAAAATCTGTAAACCCAAGAATCATGGGGGTCTCGGTCTAGATGACTAGGAGATCCTAAGTAAAGTCCTAGGGGCCAAACTTTGGTGGAGGTGGGTCAAAAATCCCAAGGCACAATGGGCAAGCATATGGAAAGAAAAATACGCTAAATCCTGGCATCACTCTGATCTCATAAGGATGTCTGGCAACATTAAAGGCTCGGCCATTTGGAATAAAGCCTAGGGGAACAAAGGCTTAGTTCAACGAAATAGCTTTTTGGAAATCAAAGAAGGAGACCTGGCTCTTTTCTGGGAGGACAAATGGCGACAAGAACCAAAACTGTTAAGAGAGGATTTTTGGAACCTTAAGGATGAAACGGACACCCAAGGTCTGACTAGAGTGAAAGATTTTTGGGATTATACCCACAACACCGGGAAATGGAGGACTTGGAAGAAGATAAACTACAGGAATAATAGAATGTTGGAAACAAAAGCTAAGGCTCTTGATCAAATATTGGAACAACATATGATCTTGGTGTCTGAAGGGCATGACCAACTCAGAGGGGAAACAACAGTAAAGGCATCTTCAACATTAAGGAGGCAAAAAGTATTCTCCTTGAGCTAGTTACCCAGGTTCTGAATAGAACCTGGCTAAACCTCTGGAGAAATCAAGGTTGGATGAAGATCAAACTCTTCATGTGGTTGGTTCTGCAAAAGAAAATCTTGACTTGGGACAACATTCGAAAGAGGGGAATATTTGGTCCTTCTATATGCCAGCTTTGTAAGGCCCAAGAGGAAACTATGGAACATCTTCTCAACAGCCGTAATTTCACTTCCAGACTATGGGATGCTTCTGCCAATATCTTTCAACAGTTTGACAGGGATAAAGTGAGTATTACCAACACCCTTAACAGATGGGGGAGAAATTTCTCAGATAATGAAGTTCTCAATCCAGCTTGGGCTCTCATGCCAAGTTTTATTATTTGGAACATATGGAAAGAAAGGAACAAGAGAATCTTTAAAAATGGAAAGAATACTGCTTCTCATCTATTTGATCCGATCTTAAAGCAGATCAAGGAGACGGTCAGCTCAATAGTCAAGAATCTTCCTAAAATTCCACCCACAGGAGAAAAATTGAGAACTCTCAGGCTGTTAGGTCTGCAGGGGATCACCCCTCTTAGCCAGTACAAAAGTGTAAGAAAAAGGGAGTCTGAAAAAGAATACTGGCAACCTCCTCCAAGAGGTTTTTTGAAATTCAACATAGATGGAGCCTCCAAAGGTAACCCCGGAACAACGGGCTTTGGGGGAGCTCTTTGGGATGAAGCAGGTAACATCCTCTCTCTGTTCCACTGCCATTTAGGAAGAGCGACCAATAACATGGCAGAATTAATGGCGATGGAGCAATGCTTAGATTTGTTGAAATAGGAAAACTACTACAACGTGATCATCGAAGCTAACTCGGAGATGGTTATTAATTCGGTTAAAAGAATCAATTGTGGTTCAGAGCTGGAGAAAGTCTCTCAGCACTGGAAGTTAATCCGTGTTTTCCAGAGAATACAGAGCCACCTGCAGGGGCTTTTCTCTGTCAGGTTCAATCATGTGCGCAGGAAGGCTAATAAGCTGGCGGATTTCTTGGCCAACCAAGGGGTCAGCTGCAAGGAAACCAAAATGGTGACAGGGTGGCAAGCAATGCCATTTGACAACCTGAAAACTCTCAGTCTCAAACTTGCGGAAGAGGACAAAGAAGTTTTTCGGGTTTCAACTGAAAAAGAAAGGACTCAATGAGCTATCCTCAGTTGGATTTCCCCTCTTTAATCAAACAAGTAGGTGGAAGGCATATGGAGGCAAGCTTCAGCTGCACTGAAAATACCAGTCTCAGGATTCACCAGCTTAAGCCAGGCAACGGGCTTTGTTCCAACAAGTTCAACACAAATCCCGGGTGCAGATACTATACCCATGATAAGGCGGAGGGGATCAACGCGCTCAACTTTCCTGTGGTCTTGAATGGGGCTCAGGATAATGAAGACAACTATTTTCACCAGGGTTCCGCCAGGAGGAAGGAAATACCGCGTCCCAAGTGGTTTAAGGGTGATCGCACCACTTTTGGTCGTAAGGCGGTTTATGTCAATCGAAAGCGACTCCATACATCCGACGACACGTGGAGGAGAGAGGAGGAGAGAAACTGCCGTCATCGCACAGTAAAGCTCGGGCAAGTTCGCAGTGCGATGTGGGGCTCGTGCGTTGATTGTCGCGGCGTTGATCAAAGGTTAGATTTCAACAAGCAGCTTGGTTGGGGTAGTGCACTATCCACTATACGGCTCTTAGGGGGCAGAGCGATATGTTTTTGGGCTATCGGATTTAGTGGCAGTTGTGTGGGGATGGGGAGATAAAGTCAGCACGTCTTCGAGAAACAAATCTCTCTTCCACTGTTGGGTCCTTTAGTGACTAGGATAGTCATGTTCTTTTAGGTTATTCTTTGGCCCGTCTTCCCTTGTCAAGGCTTAATCATAGGTTGAGGGCCATGCCTCGGGGGGTGAGAAACTCTGTTTGGGGTCCACAGGAGATGATGGACTGTTGTAAATTTTGTAATTTATTTTTTGATTAATAGTAATGAAAGGAACGTCTCTTGCCTTCGCAAAAAAAGAATGAGAACAGGAGAGTTGCCCTCCTTATATAGTTTCCGTGGGGGAATTTTCCCTCCATTTCGTCCTCCATCATGGGCCCCACTTAACCAACACTATGAAAAATTTATCTCCCCTATATGCATATCGAACTAGGGAGTGCGTATTTCCCTAGTGAGGGTGGCCCCCATGCGTAACTTAACTTTAAAACAAAACATCTTCTCCTAGTCTAACCTCCTAATAGCATAGAATGGGATCCACTAACTCCAAAATCGGCCTCATAATATACAATTAAATCTTGTTTCTAAATCATTTAGGAAGGGACATTACATTATCCAATGATTATGTGTTTTCTATTTCTGAATATGAAAGCTTGGTATGTATTAAATTTTTAGCATGTGAAGCATAAATAAAATATTTAAATGTCAGCTATATGTATTAAAACCATTGAAAGTAATAATTTTTTTATAGCTAAAATATTTATTAATGTGTTGTTCAAAATCAATATAGATCAATCTAACTCCAAGTCTACTAAGAGTTAAGAGAAATCAAACTTTTCAAGGTACAAACATTTTTTCAAATTTTTGACTCAGAAAAAGGTGAAATTTGCATCATAAGAGATTTATCAGTACTTGGCATATCTAAAATTAAATAAATCTATAATATTCTAAAATCAATAAAACTTTATTACAAAGAGCAAATAATTAATTTTTCAATTGCGCTTTAATCAAAAATGGAATTACAAATGGCTTTTATATTGACTCTACAATATCCCTCTCAATCTAAAAATAGAAATTATAAAAACCTTTTTACTTGATATTAAAAAAAATTATTATTTAATAAATTCATAATTTAATTTTCCCATTAGTTTACGTAACATTTAACATTTATGTGATGGATTACTATTAATAAATAGAAATGATTTAAAAATAAGGTTTAATAGTACTTCTATGATGCACATTATACTCATTTTACACATTATAGTGGATGGTCCGTTAGCCACCTATGATATGAATGGATAAGTACAATGTGTCAATACTTATGTCAATCTTCATGATGCTTAAGTTCATAATTAAGTCCATATAGGGATTTACTTAGGTGTGAATTACATCACCGAGATATACGTTGACAAGAATTATCTCTAACAAGAATTTGTTATCTCATACGGAAATGCTTGTTGCTTTTGTTTTGTTGACCCTTGGGACTACACATATTTAAAAATAAATGTTGTAACAATATATCATTCTTCTCAAAACTAAGATTAGGCACTTATTTCCTCTAATTTTATTTACGATAATTTTCATAATATTATGAAAAAAATATATACGCTATATCTATGAAGATGTTTTAACCTATGTCTAATTATGTTCATGCAGAAAGGGAAAAAAAAATACTCTAAACGAAAAAGATCATCCGAAAGTAATTTTCAATCACAAAATGGATAATAAAAACAAAATCATTTTAAAAGATGAAACTTTTATAACAAGTTTTAGAGCTATAATATTTTTCTAGTGTATACATGACATGAAGAAGAAAAATAAAAAGTTCAAAAAAAATAATTTTAAAAGATGAAACTATTATAACAAGTTTTATAGTTGTAACTTTTTTTTAAATTATTAATATATAGTATTTTTTTAATTTTTTATACTATTCTTATTGGTTTTCTTATTATTTATACTACTCTTATCGGTTTTCTTATTAAGATAATTGAAAATAAATAAATAAAATCTTGAAAAAAATATGAAAAAATAACCAGAAAATAAAGTGTTGATGTTGCATTAATATTTTTATTTATTTATTTATTTCAGGGTAAATTTCAGGACTTTTTAAAAATGAAAGTGAAAACAATTTTTTTTGCAAAAAACATTTTGAAATAGAAAAATGTTGTTGCTGGAATAAAGTCTCTCTCTTTTTGGTCAATTTTCAATATTTTCTAATAATGTCGTTAAAAATAAAATATCGTGATTTAGAAAAACCTTTAAATTCCAACGATTTGTAGACATGACATTAAAAATAAAATATCATGTCTCTAAAAAGCATTCAAATTCCAACAATTTCGAGGCTTGTCATTAAAGATAAAATATCACGTCTCTAAAAAGCCATAAAATTCCAACAATTTTTAGCTATGATGTTAAAGGAAAAATACTTATAATTGTTTTCAACCATAGCCTTAAAATTTTGACAATTTTTCAACAATGGAATTAAAACCAAAGATCATGACTAAAAAGTTTATCACTAAAAAACCTTTAAAAATGAACACTTAAATGAAAAAGTCATTATACCATGTGTAATTTCTTTTTTAAATGCTGAAAATATAGCAATTTTAAAATCTCATCCTAAGGCAACTTGACACATTACAATAAAAAATTAAAAATCACCATCAAATTGATACATAGTGTAAGTGAACTCGACCCATTGTAATAAAAACTTAAAAACCAACCACGTTGTGTTGATGGTCTCTATCCATTATAAAAAAGAAATTAAAATCAGCGATCAATTTAACACATAATGTGATCGAATTACTAATTGAGGATTGACACGCAGGAAAAAATAAAATAAAACAAAATAATATATATATATATATATATATATATGAAAAATACAAAATAAGACAAAAAATAAAACATTAAAAAAATAAGAACAAAAACAAACACCACCAAAAAAAATTAATAACTACTAAATAAAAATTTATAGGAAAACAAAACAACAAAAAAAATCAAAAATAACAAAAAAAAAAAAAATATATATATATATAACCATTTAAAAAAATATTAAAATTAAGAAAAAATAATAATACTAAATAAAAAATTGAAAAAATAAGTAAATAAACAATTCAAGTCTCACTGGGCTTAGGCGAACAAGAATCGAGCCTTGCCCTGCCGAGGGTACGTCGAGTTTGTTTTTTTTTTAAGTTTTTTTAATTGTTTTTAATCTGTTTCTTTTTATATTTTAATTTTTTTAATTTTATTTTTTTGCAATATATTTTTTAATTTTTATTTTTTATTTATTTTAAATTAACCGATTAATTATTATTTATTTGTAATTTTTTTCTAATTTTTTTGGTTAATTTTTTAATTTTGTTATTAAGTTATTTTCCTTTAGTGTGTGTATATATATATATAAACATGAAGATCTCTAAGCCCACGACCTTTGAGGCGATTTATATATATATATATATATATATATTTCAAATGTTTTTTTATTTTATTTCATTTTATTTTTTTTAATGTTTTTTTTAATTTATTTTCAATGTTTTTTTAAATTTAATTGTATTTTTTCTATGTAATTAATTTTTATTCTTAAGGATATTTATTTGTTTAATTCATGTTTTATTTTTATTTTTTTTAATGATTCTTTTGTTTTATATTTACTTAAAATTTTATTTAAATCATTTTTTTTTAACTTCAAATGTCATCATTTTTTTGTTATAAAATTCATAAAATTTGGTATTTTTTAAACTTTTTTTATTCAAGTTTTTCATGTTATTTTTAGCGAAAAGGTACTGAAATACATATTATTTTAATTATATCTATATGCAAAATGCGTATTTTTGAACATGTGTTTAAAATTATTATTTTTTAGCAACAATATTTTTATGTGTATTGAAGTTTTAATTAACGATATATAAATATAAAAGAAAAACAAAAAAAAATAATCTTAACCTCAAATAATGATATTATTATTTTTTTAAACTTTGCAAAAAAATTTAAAACCTTTCTTATAAAAACATTGCAAAGAAGAAAAAATTGCATGTTTGAAAAACTTTTAAAAAACAAACATCTTAGGACAAAAAACAATGAGAGGAATAAGACAACCTGAAAAATAGTTAGGACATAAGAAAATATCCAAAACAAATATGCATACTTAGGAAATAAGAAAATTTAAAGTGTCAAAAATATGCCTTCACATTTTGTTGATGTTTTGCAAAATCTACATAAAAATCACTAGGCATTTAAAAAAATATCTACACTTAATACATTGGAAAAGTTAAAGTGTCAAAAATAACCCTCCAAAAAAAGGGGTTGACACTTTCAAAATCACCTTGAAAATCACTAACATTTAAAAAAAATGTTCATATTTGACATATAAGAAAACTTAAAGCGTCAAAAATACGCTAAAAAAATATTTTGAATCAAGGATTTTCAAAATCGAATGATTTTTTACTACCTCAAAAAATCGGGTAGTGGGTATAGTTCGTGTTTGATCAATAACTTTGTTAAAATATGTCTAAGAATTTGCATACACCTTGTCATATTACTCAACACATATGTTCTTGTATTATACCATCTAGAAATTAAATGTTGGAGAATCTAATTCCAACCGCCCACTAAGTGTCATCGTTGGTACTCCAAGTGTTCCAATTCAGTGTCATTTAGTCTAATTTACATAAGTTTCATGCCATTATTTATTGTTGACATCTCCAATGTAATCAAATTTCACTGATTCATAACAATAAGAAAAGCAACTCCACATTTTATATTCATTCTTTATCGTGATATAAGAGCTCAGCCTGCGTAAGGCTCGTTGAGAGAGCAATAAAGAACGTGAACGGTTTTAAAAAAAGAGAGGCACGCATGCAGAGTCTATGGACTCAATGGTCAGCGTGTCCTTCGAAATTTGTAAGAGAATGAAACACCAACCCAATCGGAATCACAAATGAACAAAGGTCAAAGCACCAAGCAGATTGGGAACACAAATTGTTTTGAAAGTGAAAGGTACACTTGGGTCATTTCTTAATTACTTTGGATGAATGAAGCTTTAAAAAGCTTATATTATTATGTAAATTTTAAAGGGGGCTTATATAATATTTCGAATGTGGTGGTATTATTAAAGGGTTTGTGTAATTTATTGTAAAAAGGCGTTATTAAAAAAAGGACATGGATGTTTATAATGATATAAAAGTTTTTGTTTGTGAAGGTGTTCATCTTTGAAAAGTTTTTTTTTTAAAAGAAAGAAGAGTTTTTTCTTCCTAAAGTTAAAAAAAAAAAAAAAAACAAAGAAAGCCATGATGCAACTATAGTGAAGTTCTATGTGCATCGGAAGTGTGGAGAATGATTGAGCGCAGAGGTGTTTTTATTGCAGTTAGATGTGATGTATATAGTTTGTGTTCCATGCTGAGTCATAGTGAACCAACACTAAACAAATTGGAAAAGCCAAGATGCTAAGAAAGTCGAAGCAACAATTAGAGATGTATGAAACTATTTTGAAAGAATTGGAAGCGAAGAGGCAAAAGGACGACTTTCCATTGAAATACATAAAAGAATTTGTAGATGATAACATTCTTCCCCTGATTTCAGATGCCAAGAGAGCCAAGCAGGCCTCAGATACCCGTGAAAGGAGTTTTGGTGAATCCCATTGTGCTCACCTACAAGTGGATGACGATTTGGAGAATCCGACAACAAAGTTTGTTGATAGAAATTTGGTGAATCTAGCGATAGAGCTTGCTCATCATAATTTGGTGAATCGAGCAACAGAGCTTGTTGATGACAATGAAGTTGTCATTGGAATAGCTAGTGTTATGGTTAATTCATCAATTCAATTTTTTGATGTTAAATTTGATGAGGATTTATTTTCTAATGATGAATGGTTGCAGTTGATGCAACAAAAACATCATATAGACATGATGTTATTCAGTGAGAAAATCCCACTTGAGTCAGTGGAAGACAACTTGTCTACAACAGGACATGTTAGTACAGAAGTGGAAGAGATAGAGATAGAGATAGAAATAGAGGCAGAGGCAAAGAAGGAAGCCCGAAAATAGAAAACAAAGACAGAGGTAGAAGCAAAATTGGAAGTGCAACATGAGAAAGCTCTCACTACAGAGTAGAAGGTCCATATGAAAATGTGGTTCTGCAGATATTTTTAATTCTAACATTGATTTCCAGTGTGCAAGTACATAGAACAATTATGAAGAAGAGTTAGATTTCCTTGAAGCATGGCTTGCAACACCATGCCTTGATAAAGTCTGCAGAGAATATGCAAAAATGAACGTTGAAGACAACTTGGATGATGAAAACAACAATGAAATTTTCAGGTGTTGGAGTTTTGAAGAAATATTTTTTTATTATAAACTAATGTTGCAGAAAGCTGATGATGAAGATCACACAACAAAATATGATATGTGGCAGTAGTCCACATACAAGTCAATTTTTGAAGAGGTCCAATGCATGCTTAGAGAACGTGGAAAAATGGAAGACTTGCACTAGCAAATGAAGAAATTGAAATTTGAAGCCTAGAACCAAAATGAAAAGCTTAAACAAGTTAAAGGCTATAGGATTTGAAAGAAGAATAGAAGAAAGTAAATCTAATTGAAGTCAATTTTGTAAATTGTAAGCCTAGCTAAAACATAGACCAGCAGAATCTAATTCCAATCCCCTGCTAGGTGTCATCGTTGTTACTCCAAGTGTTCTAGTTCAGTTTCAGTTAGTCTAGTTTTTTGCAGTTTCACTATAATCATTTATTGTTAATGTCTCCCATATAATCATATTTAACTGATTTGTACTAAGAAAACAAATCTTTGCTCTGTTTTTTCTCTTCAATTTTTATCATGAAATAACTCTTATATCAATATTCTTCATCATGATTAACCATCCCAATGCCCTTCCTGTGATAAGAACAAGTATTTTCTTTCATAGTGATATGTCTTATGATTTTGAAAAAAATGTTAATAATACCTAACGTAGTATCATTTAAGAACCTTATTGGTTCTCATAGTAATATTCTCTCACTTGAATAACTTTTGCATTAAACCTAGTTATGTATGGTTATGTGTTTCCCTAAGTTACTCAAAATCGTACCACTTAAGCCTTTGATCTAATATGGAGCAATCTATTGATATTAGTCCTACTTAGTATGGTTATTCCATTTTTTCTCACTAGACATAGGCGTGAGTTTTGTTGTGGTATAAGTAAAACAATATGATATACATATGTATAGTCATATTTATGATTGATTGATTATTTTTACATCAAGCAACAATTTGATATACATATCTATAATCATGATTATGATTAATCGACAATTTTGATATTGGATAGCAATACTATGAATGTTATGATTGTGATAATGACCTAATTTATCTCCTTATTAGACACTAATTTCAAGAATGATAAATTTACTATTGATTAGTGTTATGGAAAAAAAACTCATTATAGTTATATTCTAGCTCATTATGAATATTTATTTCATTATTTTGATACCCTTTATTGGTTTCTAGCACCACATAGTCACTTAGTTTTGGATCTAACGAAAATATGGTCACAATCACTTTATCTTTGTATATTAATCCTGGTTATATACTTACTCATATCATAAATAAATATGCTCTATTTTTTCAATATTAAGCCTACATTGACTTCTACATTATAGCTACATTTCCACTTAAATCGTTAGCTTAATCCCCTTAGTGTATGGCTCGAGGTAGGAAGTAGAGTAGACACGTTTTAGATTTTGAAAACTCTAAGACAAAGTTCAATATATTTTAACTTGGCCTTTTAACATGTCATATTTCATTCAACACTTTTTCTCATGTTATTATATAATTACAATATATTTTTTAATGAATGAGAGGCTTTGAAGTTTTATTTAGCTTCATATTGAAAAAAAAAACATTCTTTTAATGAAAGGAGACATGTTAATGCACATATGTATTGTGTGATATAATATTAATGTTTAAGTTAGAATTTATTCATGAAATTAATTGTTACACAATCTTATTTTCATATTCACTAAGAACATACCCCATATTTTAGGGTGGTGGCTTAATAGTTGTCATATAGATATTTGAATATGTCACCACCCACCACTTCCACTTAGTATATTGCATCCAAGAAGTATAATATAAAATGGGCCATGGTTGAGTTTTCACTCTTATATAGGCCTTTTCAAGCGGAAGGAAAGTGAAAGGCATGTATCTATGAAGGCAAGGGTTGGTTAGTAAAAAGGAACCATTGCCATTTTCTTGGCTAAATAAAGGAAGAAGCAACCCTCATTGAGCCTTTACTCAATATTTCTTGAGCCTATACTTAATGCTTGTAAAGCCAAAAAGGATAGTAGATTAGTTGATGGGTGTTGAGACATAAAAAACTTCTTGGTCACTGAAGACAAAAAACTTCAATTATCATGAAAGTTTTCTTTATTTAACAAGCAATTCATTTTGCTAAATGCTTGAAAACATAATGTTTTCAATAAATCTATAATTTCTTTAATTTATGCGAGAAGTTCTTCTATAATTTCTTTAATTTATGCGAGAAATTCTTCATTCAACCTCTGAATTTTTGTATTCAACTAATGATTTGTTATATTTATCCTATACTCTTTTTTATTTGATATGTAGTTATATTTATCCTATACTCTCTTTTATTTGATATGTGGTTATATTTATTCATTAGAGTAAAAGAATGCAATGAAAAAACTATGCCAACAAATTAAAGGCATTGCTTTTGTTAATTTAGTTATCATTTTCAATGCAATAAAATATTCATTTTTTTCTATATTGTTCAAAATGTGTTAAAATTTGTTCAAGCATCCAAAGTTACATATTCAATAATAATATATCCATACCCTAATCATTACCTTACAATTTTATAACCTATGCAAAGGACCAATCCAGCTCCATTTGAATTCCAAACGAGCACATACAACAATGACAACAACCCAAAAGAGCACAAATAGTGGGTAGTATTACTTGAGCCTTAGCTTCAAAGGAAGAATGATACACCTAGGAATGAAATTTACCCCATAATCACAAATAATTAAAGTACTTGGAATTGGAACCTTTGCACCTATTTGACACTACAAAATTCTCCATCCTTTCCCCTATTTTATGCATGGTAAGGAAATCATATTCCTTGATGATTTAATGTAATCTATCAAATATCGATGGAAATAAGGGGACAATCTCTATAATTAATATACATTTCATCCAAGGGAATCGAATCCACTAAAGCAAGTTGCCTATTATCTACATGGATATCACCTTCCTCGAGTGTAGAAATGTAATACCCCTCTTGCAATTATTTTTGCAAGACTTTATGACTTTATTTTCATTTGTAATTATTAAAGCTGGAAACAATATTCATGGGGCCAAGACTAAATGTGAACTCTTGAATCACAAGTGTCAATATTTATAATCAGTAATAAATAAAATGTTGTTTTTATTTAGAAATATTATGGGAACAAACATGTGAGTACTTAGGATGCTCTGTTATAACCTAATTATTTAAGTGGTCGGAGTCTCAGGTAGTGGGAAAGTAAACATGGCAATTGTCACAGTTATAACCTCCCATCATTCCCCAATATTCCAAGAGGAATGATCACCACCAAGAGACAAGATAAATAGAGATAAATGTTATATTGGGTGTGAAATAAGCGTATAATGAGATAGAAATGAAATGTTGGATGCTAAGTAAGAGGTAATATTATAAGAATCCTAGGTACAAAGAACAAAGAGTAGACATAGAAAGGAAGGACATTGTTATGGTCTATGTGGATAGGAGGAAAATACCAATAAGACAAGGCATGCTATTAATGGTAGATAAGCCTAAAGCCAGGGGAGAATTGTTGTAGGTTACAATTCGTTAGTTGGGAGGAATGTGATGGTTCTTATTATATTTACAGGTGTTTAGATAAGTAAGAGGACTATTGTAGTCAGGCTATTATCAAGCACGTTTGGTTTTAAAGTATGTATTTATTTACTAGAATGTTTAGCATGTAGTTATTTACAACAAGAATGAACAATTAACAAAGTACTTAGTGAATAGAGAAAGGAAAACAAATAGATAAGAAATGGTTATATATATATATATAGAGAGAGAGAGAGAGAGAGAAAGAGAGAGAGAGAGAGAGAGAGAGAGAGAGCACATAACAAAGATAAGTATGAATATTCTTTGTATAAGAGGATGGAAATTCCTAAATGAATATTCTATGTTAGTAACTTCTAAATATGATAGTTTTTCTTAACAAGTATTGTTTCTTTGCTTAGTATCATGAATTATGGACACAAAAATGGGTAGAAACTTTGTAGATAAATTTATTACTAGTTGCGATATAGTCAAATAGAAATATTTAAGTATGGCTAGCAATCTTATAAGCTAGCATTGATGGATAATCTCTGTAATAATATCCAAGCACATGTAGAACCAATTTGTTAAATAAATCACTCACGGCAGGTAGTTATATAACCTATTTGATTAGTTACCCTACAACTACTCTTTCCACAGAAAGTCTACTAAGAAGAATTCAAAGATTGACTTTGGCCGGGTGTTGGAGGAATTATTGATGGAAATTAAGACACTGTGGGATTTAGGAAGTACTTGTTATTAAAATAAAGATGTATTGAACCAATCTAAAAGAAATAACCATTCATACTATGTGTGAGGAATAATGTTGAACTAGATGTAGAATAAAAGAAATTAGAGAGACTAAATGTATATATAGAGAGTAACATATTCAAACTACTTAAATTATTTATACTAATAATGTATAAATGATGGATTCAAGAACCCTAGTGACATAAATGAACATAGAATAATTTGATTTACAAATATCCCCAAAATGTGTTTCATAATGCCTACTCTAGAGTCAAATTGAAAAAAATGTTCAAAAGGCAAAGTAATGAGTTAAGAAAGTTGAATCCTTAAAACTAAGAAAGAATGTAAGAGGTTTTTTTGTTCAAGTGAGAAAATTTGAAGCCACAAATAGCTAAACTACCAAACAAGGCTACCACACTAGTAAAGGTAAAAATTTTGGAAGGGGTGGGGGTAAATATTCCATTACATGCTATATATGTGAGGTAGAATTGCACAAAGCATATGAATGTTTAGAGAAGGAAATTTAGAGAAACATAAATGAAACCAAGACTCATGTCGTTCAATTAAATGAGGCATTAATGGTTTGAGACAATGTTGTGATACTTCACAATAAATAAGGTGATCAAGAAGTTTAGGTCAAATGAAGGAAATTCAAAGAACTTGGTGTTCATCGATGTGATTGGTAAGGTAAAACTCAAGTGCATCCATCATCCCAATCCATATTGAAGTTATTGGCTAGAAAAGGGTCAACAAGTAACTATGACAAAGTAATGTTTGCTAAGTTTCCATATCAACAAACTTAGTGACTAGGGTTTATGTGATGTGGTCGAGATAGATACATCCCATGTCGCTCGGAAAATTGTGCCTATTTGTAAAGCAGGTTCTCCACAATTTTATGGAAAATACTAATGAATTCAACAAATATGGAAAATGCTATAGGCTAATGCCAATGGTGTAAGAGGAGACAATGGGAGTGGAAAGTAATGATATTGGAAGTAATGGTAGTAGAACTAGAATTAATGGCAACAAAATTCATTATGTAATGTTGTGCTCAACCAAAGAGTTCTTGAAGTAGTAAAAGAAGGAAAATTTTGGTTTGGCTATAATGTTGAAGAATGTAGGAGAATATTACAAAAGGAGTCATGCATCGATGGATATTTAACAAATGTTGGATGATTTTATAGGAATTTTTGTCAATAATGGTAGTAGAACTAGAATTAATGGCAACAAAATTCATTATGTAATGTTGTGCTCAACCAAAGAGTTCTTGAAGTAGTAAAAGAAGGAAAATTTTGGTTTGGCTATAATGTTGAAGAATGTAGGAGAATATTACAAAAGTAGTCATGCATCGATGGATATTTAACAAATGTTGGATGATTTTATAGGAATGCTCCCCCATGGGAATTATATCACATAATATTGTTTTGATTCCATGATCAAGTCTACCTAAAAAGGCTCCTTTTTTAAACAAATTGTTTCCATTCATGTAAAAAGACTTGTATCAATGTAATAAAAAACCGATGCACATGGAAAATTGTTTATGACAATTGACACAAATATTGGTACCTAAGACTAGATTCATTAGATTACATTGCTAATAAGTTGTCTTACTTTGGTTTTGGTTCAAATTTTGTGTGGATTATAAGCAACATCTTCTCTTCCTCCTAGAAATTTATTTGCAATGAAAAGTACACTCTTCAAAAATTCTTCTTCACTACCTGATCCCTAGCACCCTATCTCTAAGTTCAGACTATTAGCATTGTTGGTTATTTGTTGGACATTCCTTGATTGGAGAGGAAAATTTTCGTTATAACACTTCCAAATTCTTCCAATGTGGTGAATATTCACTTTATAAATGATTCCCAATTGAATGTGGGAGCTAATTAGGAGTTGGTGGTTGATGCTAAAGATTACTAATCTATGTGTTTACAAGGCTTCATAACTATGATTAGTGATTATAAGGCTAATTAACAACAATTCCTTTATCTTGAACCTTTATCCATACATATGTAATAATGAGATATGTTGGTATTACCTTTGGTGTGGGGCTCTCTCCAATGACTATCTAGGATTGATGTTTGGAATGATTGCAACCTAAAATCCATTTCTAATAAGATCTGATTTTCTAGAAAGGTAAATAAATGTTTTGAGTAGGATTCTTCAAGATTCACATATCCATTATGTATCTTGTTTCTTTTTGGATGGATACTCTCCATACAAGTATTTTTTAGGCTGATATCCTCACAATAAAGCATATCGGTGGTATTAAGTAATACTCCAAATTGGTTGACATAATTGCAACTTCTCAAAGCTCTATGTTCTCAACTCCATTACTATGAAATCAAGGTATTCTTAGGGATGAAAGACTCTCAATTATTTATTTTTAATCAATTTTATAAAAATAAATTTAAAAAAAATAAAAAAATAAATACTAATTAGTCATTTTCCTAGTGAAAATTTACCTCTTTTTAAAGCAAAATATGAGTAAATTGATAATATCTAACAGATCTAAAAGCTTTAAAAGCAAATTATATGTTTTTTTTCTATGAATGTGAGTATTCCAACCAAAATAATTTCCTAGAATACTATAACTTAAAATTAATATTTGACTCGTTGAAAAATACCCTCATTAGAAGTAATTGGGCACTATCGAAAACTCTAGTTAGACTTGCTGAAATGGTAGGTATCTTCTCGAGTTACTGCAATGGTAAATGTTTTTTAGTTAAATACTTTCTCCATTTTAAAAAATAGAATAAGAAAAATATTTTTGTTTATGGCAAGGATTATTGGATGCCTATCATAAAATAAATGATGATCCTTTACCTTTGAGTTTGCACACATACTATTATAAATATTATTGATCTTATTGACCTTTGGGGCTACAGGGACTATAGTAATTGTATTTTTGAGTGGCTATTAATTGACACAGAAACCAAGTTTTCTTCCATTAAAGCAAAGTTTCAGTTTTATATTCGAATGAATATTCCTTCTTATCCAATGAAAGACTTAATTAGAATTTGTCATCTTATTTGGCCTCATATCAAGGTCAAACATAAAATAACTTAAGATATATTTCCTAAATTTCCCAACACTTCAATGTTTTAATGTTAGCATTAGTTTTCTAGCATTTAATGTTAGAGATTAATATTGTTTTTTCAGTGATCTCAGAGATATCTCTGAAAACAAAACAAGTGGCATGGCGATGCATGAGGATACAAGTGGAAAACTGATATGAAAACAAAAGTGGCATGGCAATGCATGAAGATACAAGTGGAAAACTGAGGTCTTTTGGCTTCGGCCAATATTTATCGGAACTTTTCATCAAACTTGTTTCAACTACCTTTACATCTGAGTCATAATCTAAGGCATTTGAGTTTCATGTCGTGGAGGAGATTAACCCATGGCACGTAAGATGCAGGTCTGTAGTGTTCGTCAAACTTGTTTCAACTGCCTTTATGTCTGAGTCATAATCTAAGGCGTTTGAGTCCCATGTCGCACTGTGAGGGAGGAGATTAACCCATGGCATGCAAGATGCAGGTCTGCAGACGTTCTTCCTATGAAATTAACCACTCTCCAAGATGCAGGTCTGCTTCTTAAGGTGAAATTACTGGACCAATATGTAGGTCAAAAACCTTCTACCTGTGATATCTCTTTTTTTCAGGATATTAATTCACAACATTTTGATTTCTAATTTTATGCAGAATGATCAATTTCCATTTATAAGTTTACATAATTGTTCACAGCATCAAAGCTAACAAGGGTAAGTATTCTAGTTGGCATTCAAAATACTATACAAATACAGGATGGGCGATAGTTCTTGCTATTTGATGAACCTACAAACTGATTTCACCATTTTTCTGCTTTTGTAAATGTATGCCTGCCACCACTTCTATCTAAATGTAACAAGTGTCATTGTTTTGCTAGTGCCCCATGCCAGAAGAAAATAAGAACACCTCGAGAAAACAAGAATGCCTTGATGCTCTACATTAAAAATATTCTATTTTTTAAGATACAATGAAAAAGGAAACATAACATTGCCTTAATAATGTTGCAGAACACATTAGGCTCAAATCTTCACCCAACCTTCAACTATCAAAATCACTTTATGATGGCTTGTCAAGGGCTACTTTGGATAGCCAACATGCTTCCCTCCACCAGTCCAATGGAACCCAACACTTCACTATAAAATCTTCTCCTCGTTGAGGTCTCCAACTAGCCAAGTCAACCTCAACACATGACTCCCACAGGCTGCAGCTAAGACTGATCTAAAACTAGTCAACACTTTGACCCAACACAAGAAAAATCTGGCTCCAAGTTTGGTGTGCAATTGTTGTTATAAATGTGTCTTGGTTAGGGCATCACAGTGACCGACGTCAGCCCAAAACACACCCACAGAGTCCCTTAAACAACTGCAACTTTCCTCCACATGTATGTTCTGCCTCCACATTAAAGTTTTGGTCACTTATTAGTACTCAAACAACCCTACACATACCTTGGTAAGATAGTTACCTTTATTGTTGACATTACCTAGTGAATTTGAAGGAAAAATATGGATGTGGCATAGGTGCTTAAAATGTGCACGGAAAGATGGAGTTCCAGAAGCAACCCGATGAGTAGTCATGTTTGATGTTGCATGGGGTTTATCCTTTGGAAAATTCCTAGAGCTTAGTTTTTCTGATGATGTTGTAGCAAGTAGAGTTGTCAACTGTGGTCATTCATTACATTGAGGTTGCCTTCCATTTTATGGGTATGCCACTGAATTCGGCTGCTTTATATTTCTCAATCAATTTTCATATTATTTTTTTATTGACCTTGTGATATCTTACATAATTTATGTAACTCATGATTTTTCTGGAGTACCCATAATTGTGTATGATAGTTAATGGCTATTCCATACTAATATATTGGACCTACGTTGTTCCCAAATTCAATGTGAGAGGTTTGACAGTGTGATTGCATGTTTCTAATATCCCCCCATCAATGTTTTGTCTTTACATTTTCCACCCTCAAAATTAGATTTCCATGATCCACATCAACAAGATTGGTTCAGAAAGGAATCTGCATAGGTTCTTTATGATACAGATTGTACATATGGGTAGATGTTTGTTAATTAATTTATATACCTATCATACCTATGGCATAGGAACCCCAAGATCCAAACTAATGTGCATTTTGATGCAAATGTACAAGTTGCAGATAAAGTGGAAATGTTGTTAAGAGAGGTTTTTAACTTGCTATGTCACACAAGACAAACATTTGCCACATCTAGATCCTTTTATTATGGTATTAAGGTTACTGAATCAAGTAGGCAAATTTCATAGCTTGAAGGAATGTTGCATAAAGAGATAGTTGAATTTGAGGTGATATTATAGATTTAAATAAAAGATGTTTAGTATACTTTAGGTTGTCTAACATGATAATATGCTAGAATAATATTACTTCTTAATGAATATTTCCATATTTGTTTATAGAAATTGCTTAGTTGGAAATAATTTCTTCTTAGAGTAATTCATTCTTTTGATGCAATCTATCAAATTCAAACAGGATTTGTTGCAAGAAGCCATCATTAGTGAAGGGCAAGTTGGAAGACATGTTGCTAATATTTCAAAGTTAAACACTATAAGGAGTCTTCTTCTTTATGAAGCCTATGAATGGGATCATTGTCTTTTCCATTATTCATAATTGTGTCATATATACTCAATGTTTTTTACATTTTAGCATTCAAATCAGCCTTTTAAAGTCAAATTTTTATGCCGTCACAACATATTTACATGATTCTCACAACATATTTACATGATTCACAAGGTGACAAATCAATCTTTAGCGTAATTGCAGATTTTAAGTTTTATAATTATAGGTCATTTATAGGCTATAATTGTCTTCAAAGTTTCACTTTTAATTTAGTATTCAACTGAACATATTGAACATATTTACATGATTCACAAGGTGACAAATCAATCTTTAGCGTAATTGCAGATTTTAAGTTTTATAATTATAGGTCATTTATAGGCTATAATTGTCTTCAAAGTTTCACTTTTAATTTAGTATTCAACTGAACATATTGAGTATCTTATACGTAACTATTTTTCTCTCCACCGGCTTTTCATAACTTCCATAACCATTAAGTAGGGACTTGCAACTTTGATGTTATTTTGCTTGTTTAGTAAAAGGTTTGCCAATACTTTACAAAGTTTTATAATTTATTGCCACTTATAAAATTTACAATTTATAAAATTTGAAGGTCTAAATTTTTAAAATCTAATTCTTTAAAAGTGTTAACTCAATGGAAAAACACATGCTTTACAAGCCAGAGGTTGGTAACTCAATTCAGTTATTTCAGTTATTGTGTATGAGAAACGTTAAGTTCAGAATTAAGAAGGAACAAACATTCTTGTCCTCCTGTCCTATGGCCCATCAAAGACCTTTGGTATGATTAGGAGTCCCGTAAGACTCGAGTACCAACACTACTGAGCTGACATTGCATCTCACTTAGCGTGTCAGAGAAGAAAGCTTGAGACCTTATAATTAAATTTTAATGACCTGTTCACTCTGTGAATAGGGATGGAATTTGACGGGAAGTCATGGGCTGATTTGCCCCTCAAATATAGGGTAAATTTTATAAGAATGTCAAAGTTTTTGGTTGAAATTCTTAAAATGGTAAGACCGGTGTAAAAATCTTCAAATTTAAAAGATGAATGTGTTTTGAAATTCCAACCTACTTACGATGACACAAATTACAGAAGTCCTTTTGTCGCTACTCAACTTGCGGTCTCGCTAAAATCATGCACAGGTATGAAGATAATTGAATCTGATATGTCCACAGGTAAAAGGTTCTTGGTTCACTACGAGAGTCCTCAATGACAACACTTTTTCAGCGTTCTTTAATGTACACGAGGATAACTTTTTCCCTGCTACGAGACTGACATGGTATCCGCGTTGACTCCTGTAGAATCTAGCACTCCTCGTTTAAGTAGATAATGACATTGGACCTGAAACCATGGATTCAATGCTATGTGCCACTACTCAATCATAATCGCATTCACAAAACAATATACGAACCCTCTCTTATTTATTTCAAATTCAAATTGAGTGGCCCTACTACCAGGATGTCATTACCTAACATCTTAGCTGTCTTTAGTGTAAATTTAAAAGGAGGTGTGCGTACCAACTCTAAATGGGAAATAGGAGATATAAATACCAAAGCCTGGGTTTACGTGGGCTTGGTGCTAAAGGACTAAGATTAATTCTAATCTAGGGTATCTCGTTATAAAAGTGTTGGAAATTTTCATATTTACATAAAAATGAAACCATTAAATAGATTTCATGATTATGCCGATTAATATATTAATTTATAACCATTTAATTTTTATCTATGACACTGTATTTATGATCTTAAAATTGGAGTAAAATATTTATGAAAATATGTATTTATAAATTGTAAATTAATTTATTAGTGTGAAATTTAATTTTATCTTACAAGTCAAATTTTATGATAAAGAATAAGAATGAGAATCATATGTAAAAGATAAACACTCTTTCCCCAAATATTCATACCTACACCACCAATCTTAGTAAAAACATCTAATAATTCTCATAAAAACATACCGAATAAATATACTATTATTTCATTCCATATTAAAGCTTACTCAAACCTAAACTCTTCGTAACTAAAATATATAAATATGAATAAAATATACATGAATGAATAACAGTGTGGGGGTCTTGCGTCTTCTCTTTTTAACAAAGTTATAATGAGAATGTTTGAAAAACATTCCATGGCCTCCTGAATCAAAGACAATGTTGTTCTAACAACATTTCGTGGCGTCCATTTGAAATCATATCGATATTCGGTTTTCGAATGAATTGGACATTGGACAAAATCATTTCTAAACAAACTAAATGCCATTCATTCTGACATTCTATTATATATAATGTCAACGGAGATATAAAAATGTCAGTCCAAATAAAAATTGGACAGCGGTTCAGAGTATTGCGGTAAACATTAGCTGTAGCGGTAGAATCTTCACATCTTTCTCTTAATAAAACTGCGAATTGCTGAAAACATTCGAGTTTATCAGCCAAACAGAAAAACTCTCTCAATAGATACACTGAAGGTCATGAAGTCAAGTACTTATTACGCTGTTTGGACCTCCTAAAACAATAATGTGGAGCATCGTAGAAAGCATCCAAGAATCAAGAATTTTGTTGTTCTGCCATTCCCTTTACTTAATACTGCACGTATTGTCAATTTTTAGCCTGAATTTTGACAATGTTCACAATGCTTCTAGGAACCTTCTCCGAGTTGTATTTTTTTATTAAAATTAGTACTGCACCTATTGTCAATTTTTAGCCTGAATTTTGACCATGTTTCACAATGCTCCTAGAACCTTCTCCGAGTTGTATTTTTTTATTAAAATATATAGAATGAAGTTAACATCATTGTTGGAAAGTTAGAGAACACAAAACAAATAATTTACACACAAATTTACGAGTTGGGGCTCTTCTATTGATCATACAAAACATTATACTTACAATGAACTTGGTGAAGTGTATTTAACTTTTTCCAACTAGCGACTTGCCTAAAACATTTTGACATGCAACCACACAATAAAAGTCATTTATCATTTTTCAACTAGCGACTTGACTAAAATATTTTGACATTCGACCATACAACAAAAGTCGTCTATCACTTAACTCGACACACTCAATCACTCAGTGAATTGACTCTCTATTTTTAGCCAACTCCTCATGCAGTAGTAATTATCTTATTTTAACTCCCCCTTAATTATGACTGCTAAACTAAAACTTGACTCTGGATTTAAGACCTCTGTGGTTTATATCTTTTGAATTAGAAGCCGGAGAACCAACACATAATCTCAATAGGGACAATGGTATTGAGATTAGTGGTAGCTGGCTTCCCTTAATCAGAAAGATTAAGAAGGACAGTACATCTCAGGTAGAGCTTAACAGGTAAATTTCTCTTTCCCCTTCTAGCAATCAGTGGTTAGTTGCTTCTCTATTAGGTTTTAACTAGAACGTTAATATTATTGATAATTATTAGCTATTAAGTATTAATTATTATTAATTCATTAACTTTATTTATTATTAATTATTAATTATTATTAATACATTAATTTAATATTGTAAGATTACTAGTTATTATTAACTCGCTAAAATTAATATTATTAATAAATATTAGTTATTAATTATTATTACTTTAACATTCATTATTAATACTTATTGGTTAATAATTAATAATTAATAATTATTATTAATTAATAATTATTAGGTATTAATTATTATTAATTATTATTAATTCATTGGCATTATTATTATTATTAATTATTTGTATTAATTATCATTTATTATTAACACATTAATATTATCATTATTAATTATCATTTTTATTAAAACATAAATATTATCATTATTATTAATACATATTAACTATTTATTATTACTATTATTTAGTAGTTATTAATTATTAATCATTATTGATACATTAATATTATTGTTAAGGTTAATATTTAATATTTAATATTTAAATATGTAATATATTAATACACTAAATGCTATTTTTAATATTAATAATAATAAATTAAAATTACTCACTTATTATTATTAATATATATATACTGAATATTAACTCAAGCAATAAACATGTTAATATAATTTTGAATAAATAATTAATTAATTAAAAAAAATGATTTAATCAAACAAACAGTCGACAAATACTAGTAGACATATCTCTATTAAAAACTATTTAAACCTTCATTAGAGCTCTTCTTCTTTCTTCATTCAAGTTTGTCCTGATGATGGATCCCGATTGGGGTTCGAAACGTTGATTAAAGAAATGGTTAATATTGTGGGTTCTCCAGCTTCTAATTCAAAATAACAAAAAAAAAAAAAAAACTTGACTCATCAGAACTCAAACATGCTTGCTGGTCTATGTCTCAGCTAGACTTACAACACCCAAGTTTCTTCTATGAAACTCAAACAAATCTTGTGTTAATGACTTAGTAAATATATCAACCAATTGATCACTAGATTTACAAGGCTTCAATTGAACTTCTCCATTGCTCACAAGTTTTCTAATAAAGTGATATCTAGTATCAATATGCTTGCTCTTTTGATGAAACACACTATTCTTGTATAGTGCAATCATTGAGGTGTTGTCACAGTAAATTGTTGTTGATCCTTGTTGTTTCTGCTTGAGTCCATCAAATACTCCTCTTACCCACATTGCTTGACATGTTGTTGATGTTGCTGCTACATATTGTGCTTCAGCTCATGAAAGTGTCACAATGGGTTGCTTCTTAGATGCCCATGAAATCACACTTGAACAAAGATGGAACACAAAACCAGAAGTGCTCTTCCTATCATCCAAACTTCCTGCAAAACCACTATCTGTGTATCCAATCAAATCCTTCTTTTTTGTGCTTGCATACATTATGCCACAATCTCTAGTTCTTGTTATGTATCTCAGAATTCTTTTTCCTACACTCCAATGTGTGTCTTTTGGAGTCTCCATAAATCTGGAAATCAAACTCACTCCTTGCATGATATCCGGTCTTGCAGCTGTGAGATACATGAGGGTGTCAACCAATCTTTTGAATAAAGTTGGATTGACATATGATCCTTCATCATCTTTGCTTAACTTTGTACCTGTTTCAACTGGTGTATGGACAAGTTTGCAATTTTCCATCTTGAATCTTTTCAACAAATCTTTGGCATATTTATTTTGACAAATAAAAATTCCTTTTTTCAGATTGCTCAACTTCTATGCCAAGAAAATATTTCATGAGGCCAAGATCTGTCATCTCAAATTCTTTCATCATGGCCACTTTAAATTCGTCTATCTCAAAATCACCTGTAAAAATCATGTCATCAACATATAAACAAACAATCAAAATCTGTCCATGCTCATTTACCTTTGTGTATAAGGTAGGCTCAATGTTGGTTCTGCAAAATCCATTCTTATTCATGTAGTTGTCGATTATGCTATACCAAGCTCTAGGTGCTTACATCAATCCATAAGGCGCTTTCTTTAACTTGTAAACTTTATCTTCATTATCTTCAACTTCATAACCTGGAGGCCACTGCACATAAGTTTATTCTTCTAGAATTCCATTCAAGAAGGCTGATTTCACATCCATCTAATATACTTTCCACTTGTTCCGCGTTGTTGTGGCTAGAACTTCTCTTACGGTATCCAATCTAGATATTGAAGTAAACGTTTCTCCAATGTCTATTCCTGGTTGCTGCGAGAATCCTTTTGCTACAAGTCTAGATTTGAATTTGCCAATTTCACCATTCCCATTCAGCTTTGTCTTGTACACCCACTTTACAATAATGAGATTTTTGTCCTTTGGTAAATCAATCAAATCCCATGTATCATTCTTTTCAATAGCTCCAATTTCTTCATCCATGGCTTGCACCCAATTTTCATCTCTGATTGCTTCCTCAAACGAAGAAGGCTGGAATGAAAACAATGCAAAATTTGAACTAACATCCAAATCATCATAAATATCTTTCAAACTTCTCATCTTTCTCTTACCATTGCTTGATTCATAACCCGATTGATTGCTGGGAGGATCTTGATCTATTGATCTGCTTGAAGATCCATGCTGCTATGAAAATCTTGGAGTCCTTGTTGGTGTGTCTCTATTTGGTGTCTTCGCCTGTGATTCTTGTTGCTCTTTTTCTGCTACAACATCTTATTCCATGAGTGGCACTTATGCATCAACTATTTTGTCTACAGTTCCATTCCATGACTCTTGTTCTTTGAACTCAACACCTCTTAATTATGGTCTTCTTTGTGACAAGGTTATACAATTTGTAAGCTTGTGATTGCTCAATATAACCAGTGAATATGCTTTTTTCACTTTTATCATCCAATTTTCCTCTTTTGTCGTTAGGCATATGTGCATAAGCTAGACATCCAAATACTCTGAGATGAGATACGCTGCAATACATACTTGACCATGCTTGTTATGGTGCTTTGTTCATCACACTCTTTATAGGAGATTTGTTGATCACATAAAGAGCACATGCAACTTTTTCTGCCCAATACTCATTAGAGAAGTTTCTGCCTTTAAACATGCTTCTTACCATGTTCATAATTGTCATGTTCTTTCTCTCTCCTACACCATTTTGTTGCAGTGTGTACCTGGTTGTAAATTGTCCTTTGATTCCATGTTGTTTGGCGTAATCATGGAATGACTTTGAATCATATTCTCCACCACGATCTGACCTCAATACCTTTATTTGTTAATCACTTTGGTTCTCTGGTAAGGCTTTGAATTCCTTGAACTTTGCAAAAGTTTCAGACATCTACTTCAAGAATTAAACCCAAGTCTTTCTAGTATAATATTTAATTAATGTAAGGAAATAAGAACTTCCACCAATCAACTGTGTCCTCATAGGTCCACACAAGTCTATATGCACTAGCTTAAGAGGTTGCGTTTTTCCACCAATCAACTGTGTCCTCATAGGTCCACACAAGTCTGTATGCACTAGCTTAAGAGGTTGCGTTGCTCTGTATGCAATTCCCTTTGGAAAACTTTCACAGTGTTGCTTTCCTAAGATGCAACACTCACAAGTACTAGCAACTTCTTTGATAGGAGGTAATCCTCTGACCATCTGTTTTTGCTACAACAATCTTTAACCATAAAAGTGCAAGTGTTCAAATCGAAAGTGGCATAACCAATAATTATCAGAACATGCAATTGTAAAAGAACTAACATGATCATTGTAATTCATAACTACAGGAAAGAGTTTGTTCCTCATCATCTGCACCTTCGCTATTAGGTACTTACGTGGAGGCTTGTCATATATAACACATTATTGACCTTTAAAGATAACTCTATATCCTTTATGTGTTAATTCACCAACACTTATCAAATTATGTTTGAGACTAGGAACATAATATACCTATGAGATTGTCTTTGGTTCCCCCTACTTGGTCAGAATGTTGACCACTCCTTTGCCATTTACTTCCGCAGTCTTGTCAATCCCCAAATTTACCTCTGTTTTCACAGATTGATTGAAATTTGCAACCAAATCCTTGTTGCCTATCATGTGGTTACTGTAATAATTGTCTAACAACCACACACTAGCAGAAGATTCATGCATGGTATGAAAATCTAGGAACATGGAGTTAGTACTCTCTGTAGTGACATTAGCTCTTTGGTTCCCTTGATCAGTGATTTTCTTCTTGCAATCATGAGCATAGTGACCAAATTTATTGTAATAATAACATCTCACATTTGATTTGTCAACTTTTTTATTATTGTTGAAGCTTATGTAGTTGCTTCCATTTTCATGTTCATGCTCTTCTTGGCCATCTCTCTGACCACCATATCTTCCGCTTCATCCTTTGCCTCTCGATCTACTTCTGCCTCAACCTCTGTCTCTTGAAAAAGAAACTTGACTTTTGAAAGCGATCTCTAAAGTGGAATCCTTATTTCTATCTATCATTGCCTCATGTGATAGAAGTGATCCCATCAACTCATTAACTGTCAATGATGCCAAATCCTTGGCTTCTTCTATGGCTACTACCATAACCTCAAATTTGATAGACAAAAATCTAAGGTCCTTCTCAACCATTGTTTGATCTTTAATTTCTTCAACATAAATCTTTAATTGATTTACAATAATTATGACCCAATTCATGAAAGAATTGATGTCCTCTGTCTCCTTCATCTACAGACTTTCAAAATCTCTCATAGTATTCTATAACTTAACAATATTGACTTTGGCCATACTTGTATAGCTTGTCGCCAAAGTGTCCCATGCTACTTTTGCTGAAGACGTGATCATAATCTTTTGAAACACTACTTGGTCCACTCCCAACTGGATGAGCTGAAACGCTTGTGCATTCTTCTTTTTGTCTTTCTTCCATCGTTCCCTCTCTGTATTACTGAGAGCTCGTTTTGTTGCTTCATCCTTAAGTTCTGAAAACCCAAGCTGAACATAATCCCACACATCATGTGCCTGCAATGTGGTCGCCATCTTAATGGCCCACGCATCATAATTTTTCCCTGTAAATGGTGGGAATTGGGGCTTGAAATTTGAGAAATTCATCTTCCTCCAAAAATTTCTTTTCAAGAAAAAATTTCTCCTTTAATGAACTTTTTCAAAAAAAAAGTACACCTCTCAATAAAACCCTAAATTAAAAAAATAAATAAATAAATAAATTAAATTTTTCAAAAAAATTAATTTATAAAGTTTCCAAAACCTTTATATAAAGATATATTTAATGAAACCCTTTGTAATTTAACCGTGCTCTCTTTTTAATAAGAGACTTCCCACTTAGTAAAGTCAACGTATATAAATCTCTCATATGAACCTTTGAGACTTTACGGTACCCCTTATAACTTACTACTTTGAGACTTTACGGTACTCCTTCGAAGCGTTAACACATTGTTCACACTAACGTGTTCTTTTAACTAATTCGAATGCGTGCTAACATCCCTCACGAAAGCTCAGAATGTGTGATAACGCCCCTCACGAAAGCAAAGTGTCGCGCTAGTCTCTTAACGTTGTGAAGTGGTCATCAATCCGCATACATGCAAAAGCGCATAAGTTTTTTATTGTTAACGCGACTCTTTCTTGACCCTGAATGTGTTATAACGCCGTATAGATAACCTGCAAGATGCGTTAATGCTCAAACACCACGAGAAAAAATATATTTCTCCTCTCACACGGATTGCTACTAATCTGTTCTCCCTTGCTCTGATACCAATTTGTTGGAAAGACAGAGAAGATAAAGCAAATAATTCACACACAAATCCATGAGTTGCGGCTCTTCTATTCATCACACAAAACATGATACTTACAATGAACTCGATGAAGGGTATTTATCCTTTTCCAACTAGCAACTTGCCTAAAAAATCTTGGCATGCAACCACACACTAAAAGTCGTCTATGACTTAACTCAACTTGACTCAACACTCAAACACTCAATCACTCAGTTAAATTACTCTCTATGTTTAGCCAACTCCTCATGCAGGAGTAATTATCTTATTTTAACAATCATCAAATCAAATTATACTTTAAATGGTAGATGTAATTTTTTGTAGAAATGTCTAATTTTCTATAGAAACAAAAGCATATTGTTTATTGTTTAATAAAAGAAAATTAATATTAATTATATGCAAGATATTTTTTATGAGGGAATTATTAATCAAATTATTTTTAATTAACATTATATTAAAATTAATAGAAACTATTTTTATTTAAAATTTAAAATAGAAATAAATAAAAAAATATTTAGGTTGATGATGATGATGATTAATGTTTGTTAAGATCAATGTGGTTTATTGGACCTTATAAAGTAAGAGATTAATTGAGGAAAGGGTTGGTAGTGTGCCAAATGTTTTAGCAGTGAGAATGGATGTGAGTGAGAGTGGGACAATCCAAGAGAAAGCGTTTTTCATCTTCAACTTTCCTATTATTACAAAGGTGATATATTCTTTCAGCCCAAGGTGTCTTAGGAATGGACCAACACCCAATTTTACTTAGAAACTTGTGAAAAATTATTCTTATTTTCGCAATGTTCATCTTCTTGTGAGAATTGGTCAAGACATAAAGATAATTCTTATTAGCGATAGTGTGTTTTTCCCCTCAAGCTCCTTAACATCCCACAACTTATCCTTAAATTTGGAAAAATAGTGTTTTTAATATTATCCTTCTTTTCCAACATGATCTCTCTTTTATCCTAGACTACCTGAGCCAAGGCTAAACATCCTTGTGCCATCCTGAGTGAAAAATAAAAACCACTTTTTAACCATATATATATATATATATATATATATAATTATAATCTTCCTAAAATCTAGATGAACACTCAAGTCACTAAGTTGTTCAATTCTAGAGAAATCTCTGCCCAGGGTGGCCCTAGGTTTATGTTTACATGCTTGCACCATGATGAAGGCATGACATACGTGGAATATTATCCGTCAACTTTTTGGACCTTACGCAAGTTCTCGGATAAAAAAAGGTTATGAATCACATATCCTTTTAAAATGTAAAAGTTGAATAATATAATATGTTTACAAAGTCTACTCTAAGGAGGCATCAATTTTCCTTCGAAAATAATGGATAAAATCAGGTGAAAAAAACGTCTTAGAAAAAATTTGTTTATGGACTCTCGCAATTAAAAAAATAGCACATTTCAACATTTTTTGGTTGTTCATGCAAAATTGTTGCCTCCATAGACAACCTAAATTTACAAACACAATATTATTAAATTAAATGATTAATATTTTTATTTTTTTTACTTTTGGGTAAATTTCCACAAAAATTTCATTAATTAACATAGGTTTGCAACATATACATGGATATTAACCAGTTTCTCTGCAAGTGCATAACTCTCCTAACCATAACAATTGTGACTACCCTAAGAGCAATTGTGCTTAAAAAAGCTAACTATATCATAACAACTGCATAAAACGTGCCCACTATCAAGCTTTAGCACATATATACACTATAAATCTCTATTCTCTGAATACAAAAAGATCAAAAAGCAAAACCATAAAGGTGAGGTGACCAAAGAGTTGGCAAGGATAGAAGTGCCAACTACTCTAGTGCTCTATGTTGGTAGCTATGACATGTACCACGGCATGAGTGAGCCAACCATATTGAGGCAAAATACCAAAACCAAAAGCGGTAGTGAAGCATGTACTATTAATAAAAGATGACCATTGGAGACATTAGGTCTCCATTCGTTGAAGGGACAAAGTTGAGAGGGGGGGTATTGTTGAGTAATGGAGTATTAATCACCACAGGAACATAAGAAATGTTTCTCGAGTCAAAGTCTAACTCCGACACAACATATCTTTACCCCTTTTGTAGGTGTACAAGAATATGATCCAAGCAATATCAAATGCTTCTGAGAAGGCATTTTAATTCCCCCTGCCCTATAAATATACTTTAATGGTCCACTTGTTTGTCACAGATGACCAAACATAGTAAGGAGTAAAGTTGTTGATAACCTAAAACAAAATGTAGGAAGTGCAACTTTCTCTTTCGAAATTTACCAAGATTAGGAATACACTTGATTTCCTGATTTCCAACTTCAGAATCTGAAAAGTAAGCTTTGTCCCCAAATTCCCAAGATTCTAGATTTTGAACCTCCTTACGAACTTCTGGGGGTATTTTATCAAACATAGATGTCAAAGAGATCCATCCAAATAGGTTCCTAGAGTGAGAATTAAACCTCAAACTAAAACCTCTCCTATGGCCTGCCATTCTCTAACGAGGTGGCATAGTCGCGCAAAGACATTAGGGGAATTTTGAGGTATAAAATGGGTCTCCTAAGAAAAATGTACAACCAAAATAAACTTTATGAGAACCAATAGGATTCAATACGATTATGTCAACCATGGGGGATGATTCACCACTTTTGGAGTAAAAAAGCAAAAAAGATTAAAAAATAATAAAATAATAAATCTATTTTTTCAACTCGTATTTTCAACTTATATCCCTAAGGTTTTACTCAAATTTCAAGTGAGTACTCATTTGATGCAAAATTTAATTCCTCATCCAAGGAGTACCCATGTTGCATACTTTCGATGGACCCTACTACAGGAAAAATGAGAAATACATGAAAAACGTGATTGCAATCATGCTTTTTCATATATTTCTCATTTTTTGTGTAGCAGGGTCCATCAGAAGTATGTAAGATGTGTACTCCTTGGATGATGAATTAAAGTTTGTATCCAATGAATGTTTCCGCTTGAAATTTGAGTAAACCCATAGGGAGATAAGTTGAAAATATAGTTTTTTTTCCCTCTTAAATTTTATGATGTAATATAATATTATTTTATTTTTTCCACTATTATTTTATAATTTCCTTAGGAGACCCATTTTAGACCTCAAAAATCCCCTAATGAGTTCACAAGAAGGAAAATAAAGATAAGCTTAAAATTTTCCCTTAGGGTTGTTGACCAAACTAAGCAGCGAGTTCAAAAATGACAGATGTGATGGACTTTGAAAGAGGATGATACCATCACCAAAACCCACAATGCACAAAGCTAGGGACAAGCCCCGCCTTCTTAAAACACCTCTAGATAGATGGACAAAAGGAATTAAAAGTAACACTCTAGGAAGAACCAAGCCAACTCGTGAAAGAGGGAGCACACCATAATAGACTGCAGTAGACAGTAGAGAGAAGCAAGAAGTAACATTGATACAATAGATAAGTACTTGTAGTAGGAGAGTAAGATGATAATCAATAATTAGGCGTAGACCAAGGGTTTTGCAACCTTCATGAGACCAACACAAGGGAAAGTCATGGGTAAACTTAAAATGGAAAAAAACCCATCCCAAATTACAACTCAGAAAGTACGATAAGCCCCCTTGGGATTTTGAGGAACCGGGGAAGACTAAACTGCTAAACCAAATAAAAAATATTCCAGGGTATGAGACTGTGCACACCAAAACCGAATAGTTGAAAGAAATACCTGGGAAATTAAGGCCTTGCAGCACCGAGGAGGGGAGCATGACCACAAGTTTAAAGATTGACCCAGAGGCTGCACTTTGTAAGAACAATATAACAAACATTGACTTAGAATTCATTGTAAATAAAGAGACTCCCTAGTCTCAAGTGCTTCCCTCAACCGAGCTTGGATGGAAAGTGATCGACGCACAAAGGATGTCATACCTATCATGTCAAAATAAAATGAAACCAAAGGATTTATGACGTTATAGAGTAGCACGTGCAATTGCCATCGCCACCCTTTACATCCCTTCCCTTTATAATCACAAGAGGGAGCAAACTCGCATGCATTCAGAGGATTGTTACTCTACCCATGAAAGGCTAAGGGAGGACAAGTGGGTTGTATGGCACACGTCTTAAGATAGGCATTATCTTTACATTACAAGGCACCATTAATGCATTGCAAGCACACAAAATATGCTCCCATTGTGGAGCCTGTTAGGCCCATTAAAACACACCTAACCAGCACTAAGTGAGCCAAGATAAGTGCGTTTAATAATTACATGAAGTTATGGTTTTCAACATCCACCACCTTCGCTTGTTGAGAAGGGAGCACTACTAAACGATGGGATTTTATTCCCATCATACTTACCTTACACATCTCTGAGTTGAAAAGACTGTTGTTCAATGTCTCGCATTCCCCTCTGCCTTAGATAGTGTGATAGTTAAGACTCCCATTAGGGACTTAATTTTTTTTTATTTTTAAATAAATATATAATATTAAAAAGAAAAATAAGTTTATTGAAATTTTAAAGATATTTTTCATAGTTTTTAAGATATTTCAAAAATAAATTTATAATATATTTTATTTTTATTTATAATATATTTATCACTTTCAAATATTAAAACACTGAGAATATGAATTTGACATTCATTTTCTTCTAAATAGGAAGATTTCCAAGTTGGAGATCATGTTGTTGAGATATTTCTGAATACAACTATGTAACTTATAAGAAACCTCTAATCCCTATACATCTTCCCCTTCCCAAACTTCTTCCTCATCACTTCATCTTCTTTACAATAATTTCTATCTAACTAGGGTAGCAATATAAATTAAATGGTTGGTAAATGTTGATAGGCATCAATCCATATTAAGCATCAAAACACTTCACCATATGTCTCACGTTGCTAAAATTACATAAAATCATAAAAGCCAACTAAATTGTAGTTTTATTTTAAGTTATCATTAATATTAATCATATAAAAGAATTAATATAAAAGTTGAACATATATACATTTAAAAAAAACATGGCACGAGATTCTTAACCATCATCATTTAAGCCCACTATACCATATAGTTTAGTTTTGTAATCTTTAAATAGACTTTGTTACAATACCATGGGCCAATAAGACATGCCCAAAACCATATCTCACTTCATATTGTACTAGTTCATATGGCATTAAAATAATTAATCAATTTAATTCGAAGGACAAAAGGAACATAACTATTTTGGAGATAAATCTCAATCTTTAATTGATATATACTATTCATTCTCTAATTTATAACTTTCATTTATCCTATATATTTGTGACAAATCATTTCTAAATTCTAACATGTATGTATACACATAAAATCCCTATCCCTCTTTATTCTAATTTTAATCTATTTGAAATTAATAACTTACAATATTATTATTAATCTCCGTATCGAAGTGTGAGCTGATAGTAGGGCATCTCCGGGATTTGTGCCATGTATATTGCCTCAATAAGAAAGGACGACGGGTTGTCTTGTTACAATGCTCGCAAACTTGCTCTATACTGCAAAGTGGCATCACACATGTAGATCATTTAGGTGAAGGGCGAGGACGAAGGGAAATCTCCCTGTCGAAGTTTTATGATAGTAGCTTTGAACGTTTAGGATGAATTTTTACTAGAATGGTTATAGGTTTTCGAGCAAGATTGGGGATGAATGTGAAGGTGTCTCAAGAGGTCTGCCACCTTGGTGCAAACAGTTTCATTCTCCTCCCTGTGGTCGGCGACAATGGGTATGTTATCTCAATGTGCTTCTATTATTCTCTTTCCCCTATGAATCAAGTCCATATGATATTACGTTAGAATCGAATCTCTAAACCAATGCATGGAGTTAGAAGGAAACCCATCCATGAAATTTGGGAGGAAAGTGTTGTTTTTTCTTATGGGTTGTCAAACTATTGTAAATTTGTTTTTGTTTATTATGGAATTTTACTGTCTCGAATGGGCATATATGTACTGGGATTAAACATGTATCTCTTTGCATGGATGGTTTTATTTATTTGTATTTATTTCTTTGTTTATTCGATGAACTTGATGGTATTTAGGAGGCAGCATCTCCTAGGTAAGGAATTGCTCAAATCGAATATGTGTTTTGGCTTGAGATGGCTCGGGGATCCCCGGGTTGATGTTTTCAGCATTTCTCAGCAGACCCATTTCAAATCCATGGGAAATTGTTTGGTTTTTTTCCCTACTCCTCACTACTATATGGAATTCTATTATGGTATCCTTACAGGTCTAAATTTACAGTGTGTGTACTGGGCCTTAACACTGCGAATCACTTCGAGCTCGACGCCTTGGCTTTCTATTTCAGAGTTTCATATCTTTGTAGTATTTGGTAGAAGCGCAACATGGTGGGTCCCTCCTCTGTTAGAGGCTCCTTGGCTAGTGGGCATAATAGAATTATGAGGCAGCGATAGGGAAGGATCCCACCCCAGCCTCGCCAAGCTCGAGGTAGGGGCCGCAAATCTACTTCGAGACTCATTCGGGAATCAACCTAGTCATACCAAACCGGCACACTTGCTCGAGTTCGTTAGTTAATATTGGGTCGGGAAGTAGAATTAAATCAATAGGCAGTTGGTGCAGAGCTGGATATGGAGGAATGTCGAAATTTGGTGTCAGATCCTAAACATTCCTGAGGTCGATCTTCTTAATACAAACAGATTGTTTACCTTTATTGGTTGATGAAGAACATTGTGGCTAGAGCTTTGATGAATCCTTTAGCTGACCCATCCAAGACTAATCCTTGTCTCCAGGAAATTCATAAGGAATTTCATCTTATACAATTCCAGATTCAACAACAGAATGTCTGCCTCAATCGCATTTAGAAGCATATTCCATGTCTCCCTCAAACATATTTGCATAGTTTTGGCTTTAAGTACTACTATGTATAGATGAAGGCTTTGCAGACTTTGATATTATTCTTTAGTTATTTATAGTTTAGGAGACTTAAAGATACTCAGACATATATAGCTCTCCTAGATAGTCTTAAACTATTATGTTTTTGGATGACTTATAATGCAGTTAGGTGCCCAACAAATTTGGTTTCCCAATGCCCAAGTTGAGGCCACCTAACCATAGGAATATGGATGTAACCTGTTTTTTTAAAGAAAATTAATGAAAAAGGTTCTACCAAGCTTACAAAAAAAATTTATTATTAATAAGATGAAATCGTTTTAACATTATTTAATAATGATAACAATAATATTTATATTTATCCATTCTTTATCCTATAATTTCATTATTATTTAAATCATTTATAATAAATAATTGTTGATATAATGATAATGTTATAATAATTTTATTTTTCTTTTAATTTCTCTGCTTTAGCTATTAATAAATATTAGTTAATTGATAATTTTATTAATTATTATTAATATACTAAATTATTATTAATTAATAATATAATTAATATAACCTATGACTTGAGTAGTCACCCAAGGGCATCTAAATTGTCAAAATTACCTCCGATAGCACCCAACCTTGGCCACACCAGTGCTTTAGCATGGTTGGACTTTTTCCCATGGAAAATGAGTCTCCATGGACTTTTTCCCATGGAAACTTAGTAACCTTTACACCTCTCCATTTTATATCAAATAAAAATTATTAATATCATGTTATTATTTTTTTGTTGCTATTTAAATCACGATTATCAAAACTTTTATCTTTTTCGATTAATCTTTTTTTTTAAAGAGGAAAAAAATTATATGAGAAATATAAAGTAGCTGTAATACCTTTTTCGATTAATCTATTCTGATTTTGGTCCAATTCTATCGATTTGAATACGTTTAATTATCAGTAATGTTTTTTATAATTTCAATTTAGATCAAATTTACCCTCCCTTGAATGTTTCTGTCATTTAACCTTTAACCTTTCCCACTATCGTAAGTAATTTGTAATTAGGATATAATCATAACTTCATAATAATATTATTTCTCCCAAAGATTAGGAACAGAATAGCTATATAATACAATTCCGATGCTGAAGTGACTCGCAGCCTCCACGGTACCTCGACAGTCTATCCTCTTTCTGACAGTTGAGAGATCAAATGGGTCTGACAGGCTATGAGGAAAGATCATGAGCGTGTAATCCGGTATACGTAGCCATCCAGCTTCTGATTCTAATCCGAACGATAGCTATACCCATCTGGACAAGTACGCTAGCCCTACGTCACCTCTCCATTGGTAAACTTCTCCCAAACAATTCATTCCTTATTTAATAACTATTAATTAATTGATAATATTATTGCTTATTAATAATATATTGAATTATTATGAATTAATAATATTATTAATATATTACTATTCTTTATATTACTCTTTAATCTTTTTATTATCAAAATATTTATCATTTTTATTAATTTATTTTAATTCTACCGAAATCTTTCTACTTTGAATATCCCTAATTAGTATCAGTAATATCACTAATAAATAATTAATAATTTATTAATAATTTATTAATTATTATTAGTATTTTTTTAATTTTAAATTGAGTTAAATTTATTTAATCTTTAAAATTTATCTATATTTTTTTACACTATTTTTCCATTCACAACTAAATTTGCACACCATTTATCTATTCACAACATTCAAAAAAAACTTAACCGATGAAAAAAATTATATCAATAACATTTATATATTCTATGTGTCTCTACTTTTCCTATAAATTACAGGGTAAAAAAATATATCAATAACATTTATATTTTTTAATCAATATAAAGAACAAATTAAAAAAATATATCAATAACATTTATATTTTTTAATCAATATAAGGAACAAATTATAATTTATATGATAGAGAAGATTTTAGTTATTAAAATTAAATAATCAAAAAACTAATTAAAAGATATAGAAACATGTGGAAACCAAGATTTTTGGTATTTAATATCCAAGATTTATGTGGTTTTTTATATCTATCTTTTGTGGAAAGATTTTCGTCATTAAAATTAATTAAATGCTTATCTAAACAATAAAAAAACCAATTAAAAAATTAAAAAAATTAATTAAATTAAAATATATAGTAACTGTAAAAAGAAACCAAATTTATGTGGTTTTTGATATTTATCTTTTGTGCAAAGACACATGGTTTTTGATATTTATCTTTTGTGCAAAGATATGTGAAAAGAACGAAGGTAAAAAAACTTACAAAGAAAGAGGAAAAGACAAATAGGTAGTCATGTTTTTCTTAATTAGGAAAAGAATTATCATTTTAGCAAGTTCTCTAGTTGTCTAATTAATAGATGACCTATGTTTTTTTTTTATTATGGAAAAAATTATCATTTTGACAAGTTCTCTGGTTGTCTAATTAATAGATGAACTGGATTTATCTCATCATATTTTCTATCCAATTGTATCCAAAATTTAATACAAATTTAAAAAATCATAAATTTAAATGGTTCAATCTACAAAGATAAATTGTTTTAATATTTTTTCAAAGTAATAAATCTATTTATACATCTCAAAGCATATTTGAAACAAGAAAAATCAAAATCTCCCAACAAATTGTATTGCTGAATTCCAATAAAAAAATTCATTTTATTAATTACACTATACTAAATAGGTAGGAGTGGTGTGAACTTTTGTGTCTAAAAATATGTATTTGAGAGGTCAGAATGGTTAGACCGCTCATAATTAGGAATGCAGGAAAAATTGTGGTGAACAGCTTGTTAAATTATTACTGAATATAATTTTTTAGAAAACTTCGAAATCTAGTTCTTCCGTTCCAATATATGACCTTTCTAATGCCTCATTTCGTAAACGATTTAAAACATTGTCCCAAAATTAAACCTAGACGATTTAACTGTTTTGGAGATATAAGCCAAGAGTGAGTGTTTCTAAAATAGCTATAAAGACTCGTTTGAAAAATAACTTTTCTTCACTTACCTTTGCTTCATCGTATCTTTGTATCTGCTTATTCCTCTGGAAATCTTCGTCATCATTTCCTGCAAATGATTGAGGGTGTTGAAGGTTCAGGAAAAATATATTACCCCAAATTGAAGTAACCAAATGGCATCCTAGAATGTAAGTTCTATTTTACCTTAAATATGCGGCCATCAAATGATCAAGACACTCAACACATCTCTCTACCAGAACGGCTATACAACAATAGGTCTGCTTTTACATGTGGAAATCTCATTGAGGAGATTCAGCTGAGCCTCTTCTCTTGCGAAAACCACGAAAGACTGGGCAGGTTTGCATTTACATGTTGAAATCTAATATGGGACATTCAGCTGAGCCTGTCCTCTTGCAAAAACCACGAAACAATGGAGAATCATATGTCTGCTTCTGTAGATGTTAAAATCCCAATGTACAAATCCGAATAAGGCAATGAGCAGGAAGAAACGACAGAATCATAACTCTATTTCTGGTACTTGTTCCTGGTTGACTCTTCTTTTCTACAAATTTCCTTTTGCTTTCATGTTCACGGGAAACCCTTATTTCGAAACCCTAATTTCCACATGCTCGTAATTTCCACATGCGCAGATTGACAGCCTTTCAGCCCTTTCGACTTCTGAAATAGCAAATTCATAACGCCTGAAGTCGGAAGACTCAATAAAAATACGTTTGCTTCAACCCTACTGAGCAACACTGTTAAAACGCTGCCACTCGGCATCCTCTCCAGCTCGATTCCACCGAACACAAGTCTCGTACTCCGAAGAAATAAGAACCGATTGTCAATGAAGTATTATTAGTAGACGCGAAAATAGACGCGCCCTTCGCCTCCCGAGAGTTATCGCGGATAGCTCTTTTTTTGCTATCGAGGAAAGGACTTCGGGCCACTTTTTCCCTACGGTTAAACCAAGAGCGGGCGTTCAGAATAGGCGGAAATTTCGGGAACAAAAGCAAGAAACGAAGTTGGAGATCTGGGAAGCAATAACTAAGAATACATGTCGTGTTGAAACAATTACGTAAATTAGAAAATGAAACCCTTCTTAGGTAATTAGAAAACGAAACGTAAAAGAGCCCAAATGATTTATCAACAAATAAATCTTATAATTAATTTATTTTAAGATTTAAATCTCCCTTTAACTAATATTTGATTTAAAATATAATTGATTTATATTTATTTAAATAGAGTTAACTATTTTTAATTATTCAATTATTTATAGTATATTAACTCACTTATTTTAATATATATTTATAAAATTGTCAATTTATGTTTAATCTAATAAGAAAATTAATAACCGAATTAACTGATTTGAATTAAAAAAAATAAAAATAAATTAATTAATTAATTAAATTTTGGTCTAACTAGCCATTTCCCGGTCAAATGGCGCTGTCATGATTCTAGCGATTACCTGGATATTCTGACCAATCTATTTATAATGCATTGCAAGATCTGCTCATTCAACTTGTCCTGACGATGAACCACACTGGCATCGAAAAAATTATCTCTATTTGATTTTTGCCGAAAATTCTTCTCAAAAATAATAGTCTAGTTATTCTTTTCATGGAAAGCCCAAAAACACATGGTCAGTGTCAAAAAAAACTCTTACGCATAGCCCATAACCTCGTAGTCTAACGAGGCATAGCCCACCGCGTAGTCTAACGAGGCATAGCCCATAAAAGCGTAGTTAACAAGGCTTTAAATTTGTCACGAAAATAATAGAAATCTTTGTACATTTTTGATAAAATTTTATCTAAAATTTAGTGAAATCTATGTTATCACTGTCAAGTTTCAATCTATATGTTGTTGATGATGTTGAATCTATTTCTATCATCAAAAATAAGATTAGTCTATTCCCCATAATGATACTGAATCCATTTCCATCATCAAAAACAACATTCAACTACTCTTAATATTAATATCAGATTAAAAAAATAAATAAAAAATCAATTCCAATCTTTTTTGGGATCAGAAGACAAAATTTCCATTAAAAAAAACAAATTCAATGATCTTGAATCTATTTCCATCATTAAAAATAAGATTGATCTACTCCCCATAACGATAGTGAATCCATTTCCATCATCAAAAACAAGATTCAACTACTCAAACAAAAAAATTACAACTCCAACCCTTTTTGGGATCAGGTGACAACGCTGGGTATAACAGCCAGGGAAGTGGTTTTCTATTCGGCTACTCTTAAACAGTTGGCCATTTTAAAACTCTAATTTAGCTGCCGCGTGTCTATTTCCCCGAGGGTTTTCATTGATATGAAACCCGAAAACAAATTAGCGCCTTTAAACAACCTCTAATTTCAGAAAACTCCTATCCAATATCTGCTTTTACCGACATCACAAGCACGATTGAAAACGAGCGCGTTTTACTGCTGAAAACACTCTTTCGAGACATAGACCTGACAGTTCATAGTACCCGATTGACATCCTGAAATGGCTGTAGTGCAGATTACATAAACGAGGAGCCAAAGTTCATATTAAACGTACGGTACCTTTCCCGCCAACCGTTTCTGTCCACCTGGCTGAGGCTGCGAGAGTTTCTTACGAAACCTAAGAGTTTGGCTAATGTCCAAACGCCCCGTACGCTCACGATTGCATATGGTGCGCGTTTTACGGACGAAAAATCTTTCCAGCCATGGCCCTCCGTCAGTACCCTAATCACATCTCCGAATGCATTCAATCCAGGTGTTCATATACGACACTGTAAAGTAACGTACTTGTGCACGCGAAGGCAAAGTTTGTACGGCCTCTCACTTTACTTTATAATGGTGCCAGGTGGTCTATTTTTGAACTTCAGCCTTACCCTTTCGAGGCGCTGACAGTCAAACAGATGAAAATAGAAGACATGGTCAAGCGTTTTTTCAAACTGTAGGTTCATGTCTATTCGTCCAAACTTCTCTTTCTATCTTTTCACGACTGTACGAAATTTATGGCCACCGCTTACAAACCTAGGTTCATGTCTATTCGTCCAAACTTCTCTTTCTATCTTTTCACGACTGTACGAAATTTATGGCCACCGTTTACAAACCCTACCAGCCTCTTTAAAAAAATCTAAATAAAAGTTATTTAAATTCATAATTTTAAGTGCTTTTAATTTTTTAATGGTGTTGAATTCATTTCCAGTATAAAAAATATGATTTAGACACTGTTTCTACAAGATTTTTTAAAAACTTTTTACCCACATTTTGACCACTTTTAACTTGCCCCACAATTCCTCCACTTCCATAAACAACTCCTTTAAAAAAACCCTACCAACCTCAGGCAACCAGTACACTACAACGCAGAATGAAAGGAAAACCAATCATAAAGCATATGAGATCCAGTTTCCTTACGAACCCGGACAGCCAGTCTCATACCCTTTGCTTGATACACATTAAAGATATGATTTGCAGGGATTGATAAAAATTGTTTCGCCTGTCGATTCTATAACATTTTAAAAACATATGATTTGCAGGGGTTGAGAAAAACTGTTTAGCCGGTTTCATAAGACTTTTAAAAAATATTTGTAAGTAATGTTAACGAAATGGGTATATGAGAATGTCTAAACGCAGAATGAAAGGAAAACCAATCATAAAGCATATGAGATCCAGTTTCCTTACGAACCCGGACAGCCAGTCTCATACCCTTTGCTTGATACACATTAAAGATATGATTTGCAGGGATTGATAAAAATTGTTTCGCCTGTCGATTCTATAACATTTTAAAAACATATGATTTGCATGGGTTGAGAAAAACGGTTTAGCCGGTTTCATAAGACTTTTAAAAAATATTTGTAAGTAATGTTAACGAAATGGGTATATGAGAATGTCTAAGTGAATAGGGTATAATGCGAAATATATTCTCAAAATGTAAACTTTTCTTTAAAATATAAAATTTAATCAAAAGTTAATTGACGTTGTGAATAGGAAGGCAAGAGTAGTTATTATTTTCCAAAAAAATTCAATGCCATAAACAACATTTTAAAGCCTTATGAATCATATTATCATTAAATCTACAATCTTATTTATCATTTATAATTTATAATAAATATATGAAATATTATTTTAAATATATTATTTTTAATTTTAGTCATTTTACTAATCATATTATTATTAGATCTAAAATCTTATTTATCATTTATAAGTTAAATAATAAATATATTATTTTTAAGTATAAATTTAATTTTAGATATCAATTAAAGAAAATGAAATATTTTATATTAATAAAATACAAATATAAGAAAAAACACCGGCACAAATATTAACATAAAATAAAAAACAATTTGTAAAATAAACCATAAAATAAAAATCGATTTGTAGAATAAAATAATGCAGATTGGATATTGCCATACCAATCTCTTTTTCATTATCTTTTATGAAATAGCCAATATAATCTTGGGATCATTTAAATTGTAAGATTATTTAAATACCATTTAAATGCTAAGACAATGCGTTGTTAATGTCTAGTTTTGAGGATTTGTTTCTTGATTCAATATAAAAATTTGGCTAGATTCTAATTCTCTTATGATAACATTTTTGAGAAGATTTGAATTTTTTTATAATAACATTCCTTCAAAGGGTAACTACAGAAGGTCCAAACTTGGGAATCTAGAGAAACAACTTGCACATCTATATTGATTTTATGTGAATTAGCCATATTTCTTTATATTTATTTATTTTTTAATTTATAAAATAATTTAGTTTTTTTCCTGCATATATTCTCAAAATACATGCCTTTTCGTGCTTATGTTTTAACATGTAGTTGCAATATTTCTTCAAAGTCTATTCAATATATTTTTATACTTGATTTTAATTCAAATAAGAGTGGGCATTGGGTTTCGATTTTCAAGTTTCCATTTGGTTAATAATATTTCCTTAACTTTGTTATTTTATATTAAAATTGAATTTTGATAATATGATTATTAGATTTAAATTTCAAAGTTGTACCAGTAGGGTTAGCACATACTACATACTTCATATAGTGCATATATTATTAGTAGTGTGTCTTTTAGGTTGTCCACTCAAGTAACTATATCAAGGTTGTCGATCATGTTTAACCATGAGTTGACCGGTTTACTAGTGAAGAGATAACATTCTCGTAGTCACCAAAAGAGCTTGGAGATAGTAATTGTCAGAGAACTTGAATTTAGTGTTGCTTCTACATGCATATATAATCCCCTTCCATTCCATTACATTTCATACCCCCCATATATCTCAGCTCAAGGTATCTCCCCCTTAGCTCTCCACTCGAGTTACCATATAGTTGTTGCTAGTGCAATTTAACTACGTGTTGACTGGTTCCTCAATGGGGAGATGACGTGACAGTTGGAGGAAAGCCAACTATGATTCAATCCTTCACCAACAACGAGATGCGGTGACCAATGAAGTGGTATTACTAAACCAGTATTAAAATTTTATAGATTTTGGGCAAAACCCCTATTTTAATAAATGCATTCACACACACACACACACACACACACATATATATTTTTTGGGATATTCGGGTTAACCACTATGATAATTTAATCACTTAAATTTTTTCAAATTAGAGCTTTGAACCTCTCTGCAAAACTCTACAAACCTTGCCATTGTGACGGATGTTTTTCTATAACAGCTCTTCCTATGGCAAATGTCTATGGAGGGAGCGGTAATTATTCCTATAGTCAGATCGTTGCAGATGGTTGAACAACTTGAAAGCATGTGGCATCAAATTTTCACCTCTCTGGATCAACTCTGAATCATGATCAATAGGACATGCAGAAACATGGCACCCAATCCAAAAGAAGAGGACTAAGCAGTTGCTTACCAAAAGCAGTCATAGACCCTAAACATGAAGCAAGATCTAATCGAATCGGGGAGTTTATTCAATATACATATGACCATGTGCTCATAGGAATTTTTTTGGGGACTTGACTTACATAAAAAGCCAACTCGGTGGATCCCGCTAAAATAGAAGCTAAAGGGCTAGATAAAACTCAAGCTTGGCACCAAGCGAATTTTCACCATCATATTTTTTAGCTTGGAAGATTGATATAGAGTGTTTGAGAATGTAATATATATCTTAAATTATGTTGCATTGTACCTTTGATGGTGGATGGAGTGATTTAATCCAAATAAGGAAGACTTCTCAAGTGTGGCTCCAATTTTACTCGCTACCAACAGATTTTTGGAATGATGAAACATTGGATGGAATAGAAAATGTTATTGGGGATTATGTCAAAGCATTAGAAGCAACAAAGTGATGTTGTTACATATCATATTCTCGCATATTTGTGTACAGGAATATATTTAAGCCTCTCTCAGAATCTAGTGATATATATTTTGAGGATGAGTTGTGGAAGCATATGCTTGATTATGAGCAAATCCCATTTAGGTGCATAAGGTGACATGAGTATAGGCATTTATACCCTGACATCCCCTTGGTTAAGAAAAATAAACCCTGAGATTCGATGTTGGCTCCACCCAATGATGGGTTCACAGTGGCAGATCGAGGGTAATGGAACACTAGATAGCCACCTCCACACCAAAACACATTGAAGAAAAAAGGAGGGTTAGCAAATCGATTCGATTTGTTGGCCTCGTTGAATAATGTTGAAAACTCTACCCCATATCAACTGACAGATGTGGAAATGTGAGAGTTTTTGGGACCCTCCTCAACCTTGACCAAGATCAATCATGCAAATGCTTCAACTAATATAGAGCATACCAAGGCCCCTCCTTCACAACCTCTTGTAAAACACATGCCTTCAAATCAACCATCGCATGATTCTGCATCACTACCTCTTTATCACCTAGTTGTACTTCATGTAGTACCTCAGGAGATTGATGCACTCGTAGATCGGGTGAAACATATGGACCTAGACTTTGATTCCTTAAATCTATCAAGAATAGAAAAAATATTGGAAAGGTAAGGATCCATTCATCCTCCCAAAGCATCAAGTTTTTTTATTAGGAAGAGTGTATCTAAAGTATAAACATATAGCTACCAAATTGAGTTTAGGATCTGGAAAATTGGGAGTCCAAGCTCAATCTCTGGAGGAATCAGGTAAAATGCATAACGAGAAGAAAAGGCCAGGTTTGAAATGTAATTTACAAATGTTGGATGGATTAGGAGGTGACTTGGTTAATTCTAGGCATGTCAGGGTTATCATGAAGGTATTTTTGGCTCTAACAACCCTTAGTTATGAAGATTATATCATGGAACATGAGGGTCCTTAATAGCGATGACAAACATGGACTCCTAAAAGATAAATGGTTAGAAGAACAACCGTAACAACCTCGATTAAAAAGGAGAAGAGGATTGAAATTTGGCCTCAGGGTGTGATTTGTGGAGGCCTGATTGGAGAAAGTTGCGAAGAATGGCGCTTGTTAGGGTTTGTTCAAGCAGAGCTTTGGTTGCTGCTGTAACGGTTCCTAAGCCCGCCTCAAGGGCCGAAGGCAATCCATGCTTTGGGGTGAAGGTGATCGCTGTTGTAAGGTTCTCTTTAGTGCAAGAGCATGCAGAGGAATGGCTTTCCCGCAGCCAAACGCCTGAAATACACCCAGATTTGTGTGCCGACGCTTCTGTGGGGTTTTCCGTCAAAATATTTCACGCGATCCTGGTTTGGGAACGATATACAAATCTCCAACGAGACCACGAGGCGAGGGCAGCAACGGAAGCTCACTTTCTGGCGTGGGTACTCGAGGAGGTTTTCTTCTTGCGGCGGATCGAGGTCATAAAATACGTTTTAGAACAAAGCTGCCTTCGTGCCGTAAGGCGTTTAGAGGTCAGATCCAGCAAAACCTAGAACGTATGGAGAAATGGAAGGGGGGACTGCATGATGCAGATCCGTTCCCCTTTTCAACGCAGGGGCCTAAACTCTGTAGAGCGAGCTTGGATCTACATGGTCTAGCCTATATCCGCGCACAGCCAGAGTCCAGGAAGAAGATCGAAGGCATAAATAATAGATCGTGCAGAGCTTTCGCAGATCTAGACATGCAAAAGGAAAAAAGCTTAAAAACGGGGCCAGAGCTGGAAGTTTGCCTACAGCCAGAGCAGGTAACATCTATTTGTTTTCAGATTTTGATTAAACCCCCTCAGGGGAAAACTCGTTTAGTATGGGTACACGCAAGAAGCACCTCCTTGCAGCTGAAACAGCAAATATGGGCAGAAATGGGTTACCCAGTTCAGATCCAACGCCTGGTCAGTGGTAGACGGTCCCTCCAGGACTGTAGAACGATGGAAAACTATGAGATTGGTCCAGGATCAATCATCACTTTAAACTTTAGATTGAAAGGAGGGGCTCTGCCTCAGGGACAGCCAAGCTCCTCAGGGGGAGACAAGGGGAAAAAAACAGTACCCCAGCAACAACCCAAGGGAGGCTTATCCTATAAAAACATTTTACAGGGCAGCAGAGGTTCAGGGTCCTCTCCAGACCAAGGCGGACACATACCCAGGCCATACATAGTAGATCAATCAGAGCAAACCCCAGCCCTAAATGTAGATACTTCAGGGCTTGATGATTTCGTTAAGTCCTATGAAACGAAAGCCCTAATATGCCGTTTCAACAGTTTTTGGCCTAAACCTTTGGATCTCTTCCATTGGATCTTCACCAGCTGGACCATGGAATGCGACATTCATCTATGTTCAAAGGGGTTCTTTATAGTAAAATTTACATCCAAGGAAGTCAGAGATACAGCCATCAGTACTGGTCCATGGTTTTGGGGAACAGCGGGGCTGTTTATGACCCCATGGTTTCCAGATTTTGATCCAAACAAAATGACTTTATCCAAAATGCCGGTCTGGGTGAGACTATACAATCTTCCTCTTCATTTTTGGAATGAATGAGTTTTGGAAAGCATTGGGAACAGCATAGGGAAATATATCAAAACAGATCTGGAAAGGGTCGATGAAAGAATCTACACTTTTGCACGTATATGTGTGGAAGTAGATTTAAGTAAAGGGCTGCCGGACAGTATAAGGCTGATCTACAAACAACAAAACTGGTTGCAAGTCCTAGATTATGAAAACACCGCTTTCAGATGTAGGCTCTGTAGGCAAACAGGACACTTGCAAAGCTCATGCCCAGAAGCCAAGAAAGTTAACAGTAAAAAGAAGCAGAAAGGGAAGAAGAGGAAAGGATGGCGATTTTCACCCCTAGATTCAGAGGACGAGGCATCAGAAGCAGAGGAGGAAGAAATCCCCGCAGAAAAGACCGAGGTTTCTCAAGAAATGGAGAACCAGGAAGGAACCACATCAGACAACAAGGACATACAGATTCACACAGAGAAGTCAAGCGAGGGTATGATTATGGGAGGGATCAAAAGGCATCACCACTCAGATACTTCAGATTCAGATAAGGAAACTGCCTCTCAGAAAGCAGAAACACAGCTGGTCATAGCATCGATTGAGCCCACTCAAGGAGAGTGGCGCAAGGTCGAAAAGAAAAAGGGGAGAAAAACCTAATGGGTGAGACTTAACTCACCATCGGAATGCAGTTTTCTCCCCTCCTTATCTTCCCTCCTCTCTATCTTTTTCTCTTTCTCTAATACAGTTACTGTGTAATGTTGCATGTGGTGCGAAAGCACTGGAGCCCAATGGGCATCTTTTCAGAAATGCTTCAAAGCATCTGCTAGTATAACTCTTTATTATTTTTTAATAAAAAGTTACTGTTTTTTCCTTTGGAAAAACAACCTCGATTAAAAATGCATGTAATAAAGTTAATAAAGGAAAAATAAGACCAAGGTCATGGGACACGTACTCTAAGTTGAATGTTGGGAAAAACATAGTGGCGAGGATCACTTGTGATTAATTTATGGCTCTGGGAATTATCAAAGACAATGGCAAAGGCAAAGAGGCATTAATTGGCATTTATTTATGAAAATAATGGAAAATAGGATGGAAGGGAGGTGAAAGGTGACACGTTATATGTGAGGAGGAAATTGAAGGAAAATTGAGGAAAATGAAGAAAATAGAGCCCTCAATGATAAAAAGGCTTATGATGATCAATTCATAGCTTTTGCTAGTTTATATTTTTGTTAGTTTAGTCTTTGGCACTCTCATTCTATTCTCTCTCTCATACTCTTGCAAACTTAGAGTTTTCTTGGAGCACTCTTGGAGAATTTTGGCATACTTGGGATTTGGAGAAACAAGGCAAAGGAAAAGGAGGAAAGTGTAAGGGGATAGTGGGATCAACGACTACAGCTGGATTGCTTTGCACGTATCGAGTTTCATGTATGATTTCCTTGCTAGTTTCGGCATGCATGGTATATGCATGTGGTTATTTAGTTATGATCTGTTATTGGCATGGAGGATTGCTTGGATTGACAATGGTTTTGCCTAGCCTCGCCATTTCCTTGATAGCCATGGCATTGTGGGTTTTGCAACTTGATTGCTTATTATTGGTGCTCATGTTCATTATGGTTGTGGGTTCAGTTCCTATTTCCTGGAGCCTTGGTTGGGCAAATTCTCTAGATAGGGGCTTCACTAGGGGAGCAATATGATACCACATGCATTCATATTGGGGGATATATATTCAGGAAAGAATAACATAATATATTGGGGAATATATAGGGGGTAAAGGGTTTCTATATTGTTAGGTATAAAAATTGGAGCTTAAAGTTAATGAAAAAACATAAAGGGGTATAAGACATGTTAACGATAAAATGTATACCTACAATATCTAATGAAAGTGAGCGTTTTTTTTAATTGGGAAGGTATATTGGGTTTGTATTGGTAGGGGGTAAAATAATGTGATTTTTAGAGGTATTTTCCAATGTGTAGTCAAATTAAGGGTATTTTTTAATATGCCATGAACGCATGTGATATGTTATATTTTTATTTATTGAAGCCCCTATGGATCTAGAAGCTCTGGAACAACTTGGGTTGAGTTACTAGTCCTAGAAGCCTTGGTTGGAAAAATGTTGTGGAGCACTTAGTGGGTTGAGTTACTAGTCTTGGAGTCTTGGTTGGACAAATGCTCTCGAGCCCTGTGGTAGTTATGGATTGAGTTACTAATCCTCAAGTTGGGTTGCAACAAATGCTTTGGAGCCCTGGACAACTTCGGTTAGTGATGTCCAACAGTGAGATGGAATCACTAATTGAGGGTTGAGGTAATTTGGCCTCTCGAAGCCATGGTTCAGTTGTTCTTGGTTTATTCCATGAGATCCCACATTTGTGCTTGGAACATGGCATGGGTGTGATTGGCTGGAAGAAAATTTTGGTTCAACCCAACCTATGGTCGGGTGGTACATGGAAATCCCTGACTTGGTCGGTTTTTTCATACGTTAATAAGAGCTATTTTCCTCTTATATTCTATGAGTAATTGTCCTTGATATGAAGTGGTTTTTATGGATGTTCTATTATTTTTAGTATTCTCGTTATATGTTAGATTATAAGCATGGCTTCATGACATATTCTAGTTATGGTTATTATCATTTTTTGATTGGTAAATGAATGGTTATTGAATACATGACCTAATAGATGTTTTTTGCGACTATATGAGAGGAAAACAAATATTCTTGATGTTTTTCAAATAAGTATGAGACCCCTATGTTCATATATGCATTTATGACCTATAGATTACATGTTCACAATGTGTTTAATGAAATGTCTATCATGGTTAGGACTAGTTAGGTCAAGTTCTTATCTAAGTTTTGTGTTAATTGATTTTACCTAGTGTCATTCATCATTTTGGAAAGTTCTATAAAGTTTTGGGTAGAGGTATACATGTTAGCCCTGAAAAAGTGGCTTAAATTATGGGGTCGCATGCTCAGAACTAGGAAATCTAGACTTCCTTCACTGGGAGGCAAGGTTTTCCATGCGACTGGAGGCTTACAGTCACTAGCATGCCTTGTTATGTAATTGAATGGGAGTCTAGATCATTCAAAAGGAAAGTGAACTTAGGGTTATGGCACCTGGAGTGGTTGTTTGGATCCTAAGGGTCTTGTAGCTCCTGAGTAAGGTCAGTAAAGTTTTGTTTTGTCAATTCCACTTCCTTAACTATACCTAGGAGGTTGAGTCATGTCATATTAGCTCCTCCTCTCATGTTTACCCTGACAGACTGGTGACAATGGGTAGATATGGTAGGGGTAGTTATAGGGTGGTACCAGAGCTCCCAAGTTCAATACTTAGACTGGTGGGCAGAATTTGTTTGTCATGCATGCATGTAGGTTGTATATGTGTTGGTTATATATGAATGGTGAAGGTCTTATTGCAGTTGTGTTCTCATGTAGTGATGATGTTAATGTTGAGATGATCGATATGATGATTTCATTATATATATAACCTATGTTGTGTTAATCTTGATTAATCTTGCAAAAGAGATAATCTCCCTTGAACTTCACTGAGGTATGTTTGATTGTGATTATATTTGGTTTGTATGACATAATATATATGCAGGAAGTAGAATATCAAAGATGACAAGCAAAATTATGGACTATAGTTCACGTGGTTATCCATACATATCATATGAGAAACAAGGTGATGAGTACTCCCCTCACATAGCAGATACATTGAGAAGTTTGAAAGAAGATCATAATTTGTAAGGTAGGTAATGATAGGATCATTCAATCACAAGAAATACTTGTTAGGGAAGAGGAGAATTAAGTGGAGGTTAATGCAACCATTCTTTAGAGTCTATCATATTTGCAGAGACAAGGACCACTTAGGCTCAGTCATGGACATGAGGAAATGACAAATGGTATGTATGGCAAGCGGTCTCGATTAGGACATAGGATGAATAGAGAGTATGCAGCCAGAGATGGAAGATTTATAGATATACTTGACTGGAGGGGCAATGATAATGGGTTCTAAACTACTTCTGGTTAAGAGAGACAATATGGTCATCACCTTCACCATCCATATAGAAGGAGTGAGAAGGAGTATTTGCCAAAAGATTTCAAGAAAGAAAAGCCTCCTACATTTGTCATACAAATGAAGAAGTCACGAGATGAAAAATATTGGTTGTTTGGGATGAATAGGTTTTCAGATTACATGATTAATTAGAGAGCATGAAAGCCAGGATAACTACCCTCAGTCTTAAAGGGACAATGGATATCTGGTGGGAAAACGTGAAGAATGTTAGAGGCATTCGGGAAGAGGAGTTGACTTGGAGTGAGTTTGAGAGACTTGTATGGAAGAAATATCTATCCAAGGGATACTATGATGAAAGGGAAAAGGAATTATATGAGCTTAAGATGGGCTCTATGACCGATGAGGAGGATACTAGCAGATTCTTGGAGTTGTTGAGGTATGTGACTTATCGTAAGGAGGAGAAAGTGAATATTCAGAGATTCATCAATGAATTGCCAATATTGTTCAAAGATAGGATTGAGTTTGATGATCTTAGACCGATGGAGGAAGCCATCAAAAATTTGAAACATTGTTATGAGCAATTAAAGTGTAGGTCTGAGACTAAACAACACTGGAAAGGTAATGACAAGACTAAAGGAAAATGGGATAAGAAGCGAGGAATACTGTAGGACATGGGAAAGAAAGAGAATGCAATGTTGAAAAAGAAGTTCAATGCATGTGAAAGAGTATAGAGATTTTAGTCTTAAGAGCATAACAAGAGTGGTGGCAGGAAGCCTTTACAATATTTGACTTGTGGAAAGGATCATCGCAGGACAAATTGTCCACAACATCAGGATGGAAGACTGAAAATTTACAGTGCACAAGAGGCACAACCAGTGGGGGATGTTGGACAGAGTATTCCTCAAATTTATGCATCATTGGATAACAGGTAGGTGGATCACCATCCATCAATTATCAAGATGGATGGTAAGATTTGTGATCAAGTTGTTTCTAATTTGATTGACCTTGGATCTAATTATAGTTATGTTAATCTTGACCTAGTAGATAAGTGTGGGTTGAATAAATAAGTGCATGGAGAGTGTTGGTTAGTGCAGTTAGAAACAAGTACTATGAAAATAGTTCATCATTGGCCAATAACTTATGCATTTGAGTTTAATGCTATGCCTACATCAATGCATCTGAATGTACTTCAATTGGAATCATACATTATGCTTTTGGGTATGGATTGGTTGTATCTTCATTGGACTAAGGTGGATTTTTATGAAAAGGCTATTGAGTGCTTGGATGACAATGGAGAATAGAGAATCTTGCAAGGTAAGAAGAAGGAGAAATCAATTAGAATGATTACAAATATGCAGGCAAATCATAGTTGCAGAAAAGGGTGTGCATTATTTGCAGTTCATATTTATGTTGATAAAGGTAAGGATGTTGAGGATGCAGAAGTCTTGAAGAGGTATCTGGTTTTCTAATAGTTTCAGGATGTGTTTCCAGAAGAGATTTTCAAGTTGTCGCCTCATAGGGAAGTGGACTTTTCTATTGAGTTGGAACCAAGGTAGAAACAACATCAAAGCCACCTTATGGGATGAGCACTCTAGAGTTAGTAGAACTTAAGTTTCAGTTGAAGGAATTGTTGGACAAGGGATACATTAGGCCAAGTGTGTGACCTTGAGGTGCACCTTTGTTGTTTGTAATTAAGAAGGGTAATACTCTAATGTTGTGTATTGATTAAGGGAAGCTAAACAAGGTGACGATTAATAACATGTACCCTTTATCAAGGATTGATGACTTGATTGACCAATTGAAGGGAGAAACGCTGTTCTCTAAGATCAATTTAGGATCTTGATATCATCAGGTACACATCAAAGAAGAGGACATCTACAAGACTACATTTTAGACCAAGTATGGGAACTATGAGTTTCTTGTGGTTCCGTTTGGTATGAATAATGCTCCTGTTACTTTCATGTGTTTGATGAATAGTGTGTTTCATCCTTATTTGAACAAGTTTGTGATTGTATTCATTAATGAAAAATTGATATATTCTAAGAATGAAGAAGAGCATGCACAACATCTAGCAGCAATGTTGAAATTGTTAAGAGGGCATCAATTGTATCTCAACCTTAGTAAGTGAAGTTTCTTTCAGAAAGAGGTACATTACTTGGGACATGTTGTTTCCAAGGAAAGTATAGCAGTGGATCCTGAAAATATCAAAGCTACCATGGAATGGGAATCTCCTAGGAATGTGGATGAGGTAAAATCATTCATGGCGAATGTTTGGATTGTCAACACAAAATAAAAGTGTAAGCATCCAGGTGGGTTATTACAACAATTCTGATTCTAGAATGGAAATAGGAGGTCATTTTCATGGAATTTACTACAAGTTTTCCAAGGACATCTAGACAACATGATTCTATTGTGGTGTTGGTTGACAAGTTGACCAAGGTAGCACACTTCATTCTAGTAAAGTCTACAAATTTCTCTAGTGAGGTAGCATAGGTTTTCATCAGAGATATAGTGATGTTGCATCATGTTTCGAAGAAGATTATGTCAGCCAGAGATGTCAAGTTCACTTCCAAGATTTGGAAAGAGTTATTTGCATGTTTAGGGATAGAGTTGGCCTTTAGTAAAAATTATCATTTGCAGACATATGGACAGACAGAGAGGGTCAACAGGATTTTCGAGGACATGTCGAGAATGTATGTTATGCATTAGCAGTGAAAGTGGGAAGTGTATCTTCCACTCGTGGAGTTTACATATAACAATGGTTATCGTGAATCTTTGAAGATGATTTTGTTTAAGGCATTTTATTAGCGGAGTTGTAATACTCCTATCAATTCGAATGATCTAGTGAACAAGGTGTTGATTGGACCAGACATGTTGGCAGAGATGGAACATGAAATGGATGTTATCGAGAAAAATTTAAAGGTAGCACATGATAGGAAAAAGAGTTATGTAGATCAACACAAGATGTTTAATGAGTTTATTTTGGGTAACAGGTGTACTTGCACATCAAGCCCAAGAAGAGCTCCTCGAGGATTGAATCATGTGCAATGTTGGAACCTAGATATTGCAGGCCTTTCAAGATTCTTGAGAGGATTGGACTAGTAGTCTACTGACTTGTACTACATCTGACAGTGAAAGTCCATGATGTTTTCCATGTGCCATTACATAAGAAGTATGTGAAAGATGTTGATCATGTGATTGACTAGTCTATATTGCCGATCAAGCCAGAAGGAGAATTCCATCTTGAACCTCAGTGAATTTTGCAACGAAATATGCTCATGCTTCGAAATCGAGCAATTTAAAGGGTAGTGGAAGCACTTTGGGCCCAATGAAGCTACATGGGAGATGAATGATCAGATGTGGGCTATGTATCCTTCTCTATGTGTTGGCTGAGAAAATTTCTTTTGGTATATGTTTGATGTTGTGTTTGGTTATGTCTATATATCCATATGTATGTAAATACTGTAATGAGCTATGTTATAAAGTTCTAATAAGTGATATGGTGTTTATGATATGTTGGTTATGTTTTCAGCAGATGGATATGATGTAAATGTTGTATCGAGATATGTTACAGATCTCCATAGGAACTGTGTTTTTTTGGTTTATAGGTGTCATTGAACACCGAGGATGGTGTTCCCCCAAGGGGGAGAGTTCTATAATAGCCCCGATTAAAAATTTATGTAATAAAGTTAATAAGGCAAAATAAGGCCAAGGTTATGGGACACATATTCCATGTTGAATGTTAGGAAAAACATAGTGATGGGGATCACTTGTGATTAATTTATGGCTATGCAAATTGGAAAAGGAAATGGTAAATGAAAAGAGGCATTAATTGGCAATTTATTTATGAAAATAATGGAAAATTTGAGAAAAGGGAGGTGAAAGGTCATAGCTTGCATGTGAGGAGGAAATTGAAGGAAAATTAAGGAAAATGAAGAAAACAAAGGCCTCAATGATGAAAAGGCTTCTGGGGATCAAGTTCACAACTTTTCTTGGTTTATCTTTTGGTAAATTTATTCTTTGGCACTCTGATTTTATTCTCTCTCTCATACTCTTGCACACTTAGTGTTTTCTTGGAGTACTCTTGGAGAATTTTAGCATAATTTGGATTTGGAGAAAGAAGGCAAAGGAAAGTAAGAAAGCACAAGGGGACAACAGGATTAACGAATACAACTGTATTTCTTTGTAGGTATCGAGTTTCATGTATGATTTTATTGCTATTTTTGGCATTCATGGTATATGCATGTGGTTATTTGTTTATGATCTATCATTGGCATGGAGGATTGCCTAGATTGATAACGGTTTTGCCTATCCTTTCCATTTCCTGGACATCCATGGTGTTGTGGGTTTTCCCACTTGATTATTCTTTATTAGTGTTCATGTTCATTATGGATGTGGGATGAGTTACTAGTTCTTGGAGCCTTGGTTGGAAAAATGGTCTAGAAGCCCTGGAACAACTTGGGTTGAGTTACTAGTCCTAGAAGCCTTGTTTGGATAAATTCTCTAGAGCCCTTGGTGGGTTGAGTTACTAGTGCTGGAGCCTTGGTTGGACAAATGCTCTGCAGCCCTGTGACAATTGTGGGTTGACTTACTGGTCCTCGAGTCAGGTTGGAACAAATAATTTGGAGCCTTGGGCAACTTGGGTAGAGATTGATCTAGTGATGGTTAATGATTTCTAACCGCGAGGTGGAATCACTGGTTGAGGGTTGAGGTGGTTTGGCCTATGGAAGCCTTGGTTTGGTTTTGCGTGGTTTATTCCATGAGATCCCACATTCATGCTTGGAATATGGCATCGGGGTGATTGGATGAAAGAAAGATTTGGTTCGGCCCAATCTGTAGTCGGGTGGTACATGGAGGTCCCTGGATTACTTAGCTTTTGCATATGTTAATAAGAGCTCTTTTCCTCTTGTATTCTATGAGTCAATTTACTTGCTATGATGTTTTCTTGATGTTTAATCTATTAATGTTAATATTTTGGATATATGTTGGATTATAAGCATGATTTCGTGACAGATTCTAATTATGGATCTTATCATGTTCTGTATGGTAAATGAATGGTTATTGACTACATGACATAACAGATGTTTTTTTAACTATTATGAGAGGGCATCATACCTTCTTGATACTTTCCAGATAAGTATGAGACCCCTATGTTCAGATATGCATTTATGACCGCTAAATTTCATGTTCACAATTTGTTTAATGAAATGTCTACCATGGTTAGGCCTGGTTAGGTCAATTTCTTGTCTAAGTTTTGTGTTAATACCTTTTTCTGGTGTCATTCATCATTCTTGAAAGTTATATCAAGTTCTGGGCAAAGGCCTGGATGCTAGCCCTGAAAAAGTGGCTCAGATTCCAGGGTTGCATGCTCAGAACGGGGAAATCTAGACTAGAGTTTTTGGAAAATATCCATGCGACTAGAGGCTTACAATCACTAGCTTTCCTTGTTATGAAATTGACTGGGAGTACAAATAATTCAAAAACCAAGTTAACTCAGGACTATCACACATTGAGTGGTTGTTTAGCTTCAAACGGTCCTGTAGCTCCTAAGGAATGTCAATAAAGTTATGGTTTGTCGATTCCACTTCCTTAACTATACCTAGGAGGTTGATTCATGTCATAGTAGCTCCTCCTCTCATGTTTACTCGGGTAGGAAAGTGACAGTGGGTAGATATGGGAGGGGTGGTTACAACAACCATGAATCATGACGGTATGATAAATTAAAATATCAGGGGAGGCTATGTACAAACTCACCAACAACTGCAGAAGTAAATGATAGTCAATTGCAATAGAATCATGGGAACTTAAGAGGATTAGCAATAAATTATGGGATGACCAAGCCATCCATGTGATTAATATGCTTTCCACATTCTTGGTCTTGTACAATTCCAAGTGGTCGGATTGAGAGAGAAAGGTTATTTATCCAATGTGTATGGCCCGAACATACCTCATGATAAACAATTGTTTCTTAAGTTGATCGCCCAAACTTGACACCTGATTTCTCCATATACATGGATTTATGGGGGTGATTTTAATTTGATCAAGTCAGTGTGTCAAAAGAGTTAGAAGCTACTATTAAGGTGATGCCCCACAAATCTAGGCAATTTATTTCCTAGATATTATTGATTCCCTTGGCCTCATTGGGATAGACACACCTAATGAGGTATTCACTTGGAATAATAGGCGAGTGGGCTAGTAAAAAATAACACTAGGATTATATTGTTTACTTATTTAAGAGAGTATCATGGTATGGTATGTATTTATTGAAGCCTCCATCCTCCCTAGTCAAGGATCAGGTCACTAGCTGATATGCCTCAGTTTGAATTTGAAGGAATACCATCGTAATCTCCCTTTTAGATTCAAGAAATTTTGTATTTGATACCTAGAGTTTCTTTCAAATATTTAGAAATGGTTGGATGAGATAAAAAACATTGAAGGCTCAACAATGTTTTCTTTATAAAAAATGATAAGGCATATCAAATGGAAACTAAATGGTTTGAATAAGAGGCCATTTGGAGACATTCTAAATGAAAAATAAAATATAGAGGTGAAAATAATGACTATAAAACAAGAGGAAATCTTGCATGGACCTTTCAAGGACTTGATAAAAGCAGAGGAAAAAATTATTTAGGCATTAAAGGAACACAAGAAGTAGGAGAAAATTTTCTAGAGGCAAAAATATCGCATTTAATGGCCCAAGGAGGGGTAAAAATTACAACATTTTTCCACAATTCTATGTTGCAAAAAAAGCACCATAATATAATCTTTTCCCTAAGAGCCATTGATGGAAGTAAGCCGGAAACCCATTGGGATATCTCTCACGAACTAATCCAATTCTTTCAAAGCATTATGTTTGACCTTGCAAAGGATAAATAGGAGGGAATTATGTAGATAACCAAATATATTTACTCAATTATTAATGAAGAATAAAACACATCACTTCTACGTGAAATTACTTTTAAGAAGTTAGAAGCTATTATTAAGGTGATGCCCCACAATAAGGCCCATAGGTTGGATGGGTTTCCCATTAAATTTTTTCAAACTTGTTGGTCAATCATTAGGAAAAATATTTGGAGGGAAGTGGAGGATTCTCATAAGTCAAAGTCCATTATCAGAGCATTATATTCCACTTTCATAACTTTGGTCCCAAAAAAGAAGAAAGCTAAAGACTATAGTGAGTATAAACCAATTGCATTATGTAAGTGATATACAAAATTATTACAAAAATTATTGGAAATAGTGTCAAACCTTTCCTCCCCAAACTCATTTCCCCCAAATAGGATTTTTGGAAGAGAGAAAAATTATAGATGGGATTATGGTGGTGCATGAGACCATTCACTCCTTGAAAATCACTAACAAGCCATGCATGATGTTCAAGCTAAATCTATCTAAATCTTATGATACATTGAATTGGGACATTTTATGTTGCACTTTAAAGGCTTTGGAATTTGCAAATGAATGGATAACCTGGATCTTCAATGTGGTTTCCTTTTCCTTCTTTTCAATTATGGTCAACGGATCCCCCTCTACCCCTTTTCAGGCCTCTAAGGTGATTCGACAGGGAGACCCAATATCTCGTTTCCTCTTCATTCTAACAGTGGAATGATTGGGACATCTCTTCAAGTTTGCAAACCCTGAGTGAAGGCTCAAAGAAATTTTGATTATATAGAAATTACCTGCCTCTTACCCATTAGAAGTTTGTTGATGACATGATGGGCCTTGGCATCCAATGGTACAAGAAGAATGCACATTCAACAACATCTTGGACTTGTTTTCTCTAGCCTCAAGCATGGAAATTAATAGAACCAAATCTTAGGTCTCTTTCTTCAACAGTCTGATGATAATCTAGAGGCATGAAGAGAACATCCTAGAGATCCATATCAACACTTTACCATCAATGTACTTGGGTGTAACCATTCATTGATAACTCTCTTAGATGTAATGTCTCGGAGGCAATGCTCACTGAACTCCAGAAACAATTGTTCATCTTGAATCTTAGATCTATAAACACTATAGGATGATTAGTTCTACTAAAAATAATGCTACAAGCAATGCATGTGTATCTTTGTTTTGCATTGATGGCCCCCACATTCATCGTTTTGGAGCTTCGATGTATCCATAAATATTTCCTATGGGGAGGCTCAAGGCTAGAGAAGAAATGACCTCTAGTGGCTTGGGATAATCTCTATGAGGTAAAGTTAAAATGTGGCCTTGTCTTGAGGGACCCCTCTATATAATGCCCATGGCGTTGGGAGATAAACTTTGTTTGTGATGGATCCAAGGAGCGTTGGATGTATAGAAAATCATTTGTACTCAGAAATATGCCCCTCTAACTCCCCTTTAATAACTGATACGATTGAATTGTCGAAGCCTTGAACTGTCTGTGTCGACCTTTCCCAAGAACAACAGGGAATTGATCCAGAAGCATTACTTTTGGGACATTAAGAATGTGAGCACATCATATTTCTAGGCAGATTCATGACAACATCTACCAAAGTTGGAGAACCAATTGGAGCTACAAGAATGTAAAGTGAAAATGACTACTCAGGGAAAAGTCACAATAGAGGACTATCAGACAGAGGAAGATGACAATAATCAATGGTGGAAATCATTAACCCCTAACAACTAGTACCCAAAACTACTTAGAGAAATATGGAGAAACTTTTGGAATAACTTATGACTTTGCAAGATCCTAACATCACCTCAAGCAGACAAGCTAAGGTGGATGTATAGTTGTAAGGGAATATTTTCATTGAAAAAAGCGTATCAGCTGGAAGCAATATATCATGAAAAACCTGTTGAGAAAGTCTGGATCAAAATATAGAACCAAATCTCAGGACTTTTTATTCAACACTGCGATGATAATCCATAAGCATGTAGAGAACATCCTAGTTTTCAATATCAACACTTTAGCATCAAAATACTCGGGGGAACCACTCGTTGATAGTTCTATTAGATGGAATGTATAGGGGGAAATGCTCACCAAACTCCAAAAAAAATTGTTGAGATAGACTTTTATATCTCTAGACATTGCAGGAAGATTAGTTCTCCTAAAAGCAATGCTACAAACAATGCATGTGTATCTTTGTTCTGCATTGATGCCCCCCACAACCATTCTTTAGGAGCTCTAACGTATCCAAAAATATTATCTATTGGGAAGCTCAAGGCTGGAAAGGAAATGACCTCTAGTGGCTTGGGATAAGCTCTGCAAGGAAAAGTTGAAATGTGGCCTTGGCTTGAAGGACCCTTCTACAATGGTCATGGTTTTAGGAGCTAAAATTTGGTGGTGATGTATCAAAGGAGTGATGGATCTCTAGAAAAATATTTGGACTCGCAAATATGCCCCTACAACCCCCATTCAATAACTGATACAATTGAATGCTTTGAGCCCTGGACTGTTTGTGTGGATCTCAACAAAGAAGCATAAGGAATTGATCCAGAAGCACTAGTTTTGGGACGTTAAGAATGTGAGCACAATGTTGTTATGGGAAAATTCATGGAAACATATACCAAAGTTAGAGAACCAATTGGAGCTAAAACAACTTAGAGTGAAAATGACAACTAAAGGAAAAGTCACAATAGAGGACTACTAGTGAGAGGAAGTTAATGACGTTCAATGATGGAAATGGAGAAAAATGGAAAAAATTTTGGAATAGGTTACAACTCCACAAGATCCCAGGGTGGAAGCATGAGGATGGGTTACAGTTTTGGGCCAAATGTGGCAATGAAATTTCAAGTTTTTCCTCTTTTTTCGAATTTCAGCCCTCAAAATTCATATAAGCATTGTGATTTTGATTCAGAGTAAAAAGAAAATATGTGGATAATTATGTTGTTTCCCTAATGATATTTTTTTCAAAATAATTTAGTGTCATATAATCTCTCAATTTTCCATTAAATGCTATATATGTCCTTGCAAAGTTGAGCAAAACTTAAGAGGTATGTGTGAATTCACATAGCCTAACTTAGTCTAAAATGTGTGTGTGTGTGTGTGTGTGTGTGTATAAGCATGATTTACATGGAGAGAACAAAGTTTTTCATATTAAAATTTTATTTTTTATGCAAAATTATATTTTCTATTATTTTTCGAAGTTGGCGAAGCAATACTTCAATTTCATTTTGGAAACATATGTGTTTATGTAGGATATTTTTCAACTCTTTAAATAATTTGAAAAACTAAGAGTGCCCTTTGAAGAGGACTCGTAAACGAAGATAGTGGTATTTTTTGGAATATTTTCATTGTGTATATTTTATGTTATTGATTTTTTTATTCAGTCCCTTTGAAAGTGTCCAAAAAAATTTCAATCATTATGTTTATAAGAAATTAGATGAAAAATATCATATGAATTCGAAAGTGTCAAACTCATATGCCATTTGATAGAGGATTCTTTCATGAACCAACATGATCAACTTTGCCACTTAAGGTCAAATTCAACCCTAAATCCCTAGGGTACAAAATGGGGATGCAAAGAAATATGTAGAAGGGGTATTGAAACTGTAATTTTTAGGATTTCATGAGCTCGGTCGAGTGCTTAAATTCAAAATTCAAATTTCTCGATAGAGCGTTAAAGTAACGCTCAATTGATTCGCATACGCGGTTAAGTAGTGGCTTGATCAAGCCTAAAGGCTCGATCGAGCCATTAAAAATCCTAACGCGCCAACCCCCCTACCAAATATTATTAATGCTATTAATATAGCTCAAGGGCTCGATCAAGCCTCAATTGTGAACAAATAAATTAGGGTCTAAATTCGGTTATAGAGAAAAACAACAAACAATCATTCATAGAGAAATATCATAGCATGAAAATTATAGAAGGATTCACAACAAACATGGGAAATTGGAGATTTGGATCTAAAAAAGGAAATAAATTGCCATCCATAAAGGAAATACGAGAGAAATCTAGAGAAGGGATGAGAAAAAGATGTCACACATTGAGAGAACAAGAAGATCATGCAATTCAAGAAATTTATGCAAATACAAGTAATTCAAATTGTCCCACTTCTCATATTACTTTCTTCATATTGTATGCGTTAGGAAGTACAATTGAAAAACAAAAAGAAATGGAGAATGAAACAATAAAAATAAGATAAAATAAGAATTTAAAGTAATACCATGTCATTAAAAAATGAGATGTAACAACAACTAAAGAAAACCACTTGAAACCATGCAAATTACTGAAAATGACTTGAAACCATGCAAATTATTTAAAACTACTTGAAACATGGTTTATTTGAATTTTTTGAAACCACTTGAATTCATAGAAATTATGAACCACCTTTGAATTTGAATGGTTTAAGATAACCCACAAACACTAAGGATTTGATTCAACCAAAGAAAACCATTGGAACATCATTTCCATATATTATTTACATGAATTACAATTCATGTCAATATGTTTACAAGAGGGATTAGAATAAATGGTTGTCACATAGGTGCTCCAAAACCTATAAACATTAGTTTGATTAATTTTTGATATCCCAAGTAGGAGTTAAAAGAGACAAAATGTGTCAAGATCTAAAAGGAGCAATAATATCCCTACTTCGAATGTGCATGAACCGAGAATGCATTCTTTATTAAACATATATAACAACATTAACCTTTTGCAATATTCATCATCATATATCATATTTAATGGTCCTTTGAATCCTAAATGATCATTCCTACCTTTGAAAACCTTACAAGTTTCTTATTTCAATTATCACGTGAAGGTTATGAGATTTTTTTTTAAACAACTTTTTAAAAGACATACAGTGTAGTGTAGATTCATGCTTGCACAAAAAGGAGTGTATTATTACATATAATTATAATGCTCCATGGAAGACTCATGTGATTAATAAATTTTAAATTCATAAATAATAAATGAAAAAGAAATAAATTTGCAGGCATGTATTGGTGATATGCTAGAAATGTTTACAATGTTATTATTCTTAGACCATGGCAATGTAATGGAAAATTCATCTAGTTGTTTCTCAACATGTAATGCCGAAATATATTGCAAAATATGGTTCAAAAGTAAAAAGGAGGAGTTCTATATTTTAAACTTTGTCGAGATTTGATGAAAATAACTGAAAACATAAAAGACATTGGATATCCATCTTTGCATGTGCATAAAAAAGGTTCCTTGTAAAAACATATATTTTTTAAATCCTCTTAGCCCTCCTTGTGCCCTAATTGATTATTGTGCTAAATATTCCATGTACATTCTCCCAAAAAAAGGCTCAAATCATTTGTGCCCCTCTTCACCACAAATAATAACAATGTACATTCATTGTTGATAAGACCTTAAAGGATCTTTCTTGTTCTCTAAATGCACTAAAACCTCTATCTCTTGATTTATTTTTGTTTCTTTATCAACAATTTCATTGTCCTTCTCGTCCCACATTTCTTCCAACTTTTATTTGGAATTGTGATAAGTTCTTCCTTTAAAAAAGTTCTTCTTACTATTGTTTTATGGTAATTTTAGTTACACATTTTAAAACGTTAAATGATATGGTGCTTCTAATGAAGAAACAATTTTCCAACTTATTTGATTTTGTATCATATGCTTTCAAATATTAACATACTTAAAAATTAGTTGAATAGTTTTCTTATTGTATCATGGATTGCGTATTTATGTATTGTATGGCTTTTCAGTCACAATTTATCTTATAGTTGATTAAATTTGTCTGATTTTTTTTTTTTTTTAATCATGAAATAAATTTGGCCCATCAATTTGGTAATCACTATCTTGATTCTTCAAGAATCTCCCATTCTCTCAAATTCAAAAGATTAGCCACATCATTAAGTTCTATATGTAATAATTCCCTCTTAAATATGTATTTAGAAGTTTCCTATATAAGAATTTAAACTTAATTTCTATTAGTATTTAGTTCAACAACCTCGCAAATTATTATACAAATGAGTAGATCTAAATAATTGACATTGAATTTAAATAGCTGAAATGTTTATTATATGATATATATGAACACTTTCCTTATTATAGTAGGGATCACTTCTAGTTTGGGATTCATATAGTCTTTTGAAGAAATAAAAAATTGTTGCTAAGAAGAAGTAAATTTGAAAAAGGTATTGAAATGCTTCACTCTATTGTAGAAATCACTTTTAGTTTAGGATATATATAGTCTCTTAAATAAACTAAAAATTGTTGCTAAGAAGAACTAATTTTGAGAAAGGTCAAATGCTTGAACACTTAGTAAATGGAGACAATATTCCCATGATTTGTCAAATTATTTAAAAAAAATTCACAATATTTTATTAACTATTTATAGAAATATATTTAACCACACATTATAACATTATAATACATATTTAACACATACTTGGAATTCAAACACTTTGAATGTGCACTAGATTCAACTTGCACACATCATCACTACTACCAAATTTTCTTTACTAACCATTGCAAGTAGAGTAATTGATGCTTATATTTTACTTTGAAAATTTTCACTCAAACATATGTTCACATAGTATAATTAGGAAAGAAGTAAGTGGTCCATCATCCACGCATCAATTATTTTGTTGCAAAGAACAAACATCACGTAGTGTAATTACGGGAATTGTATTATAAGATCGTGAACCACATATCCACATAATTGCAATTCAAACACTTTGTATGTGCACTAGATTTACCTTGCACACACCATCATTACTAACCATTACAAGTAGAGTAATTTCTTTTATTTTACTTTGAAATTTTCCGCACAAACATATGTTAACATAGTATAATTAGGAAAGAAATAAGTGGCCCATCATCCACACATCATTTCTTTTCTTGCAAGGAACAAGTATCGCATAGTATAATTAAGTGAATTGTAAAGGATCGCCACATATCCACATCAATTCACATTTTTCTTGCTAACAAATTCACTTGCACACACATTCACCCCACACACTAAGCTCACTTAAACTTTGTATAAAGGGTACCCTCTTTGAGCTTATATTTTTTTGTACACCCTAAGTGAAACAGAGCCCTTCTAACAAAAATCTTAACCTGAACACACTAAATTCCCCACAACAGCCACAAGATAATTTATAGTTCAGGCTAGGACCATGGCGATATGCAAAACATAAGCCATCATATTTATTTTTCATATTGAAACATAGAAAGTTGTCTTTTAGGGAGCTTAAAATTGTACACCATCCAGTGACAAATCTAGTACATGGAGAGAAACCCGTGAAGGGGATAGGGTCTAGGTGGTGGATTATCATAGACCTTCATGTTGTCTCTCGACCCGTGGTAGGGGATCTAGGTCCAAAACTGACAACCACAAGTTGTGATTCATCCATTACCACTAGACACAGGTAACTTAGTGGCCAAATCTTAGGGCATCTTTCCCTATAGGTTGAGGTGTGGGAGCACTTAGACCTGAGGTGATCTTGGTTAGGCTACTGTAAGTGTCACTAGCTCTTTCGGGACATAGCCCTAATATGTTTGTCCACTATAACACTCTACATACCTTCGTCATTTTTTTGGCTGATGGAAGTGTCGCCGATGACATTTATGATCTGTCCCTAGTACCCTATTCTAAAATCTTCACAAGGCCTAGTTACTACTTGAGTGGAAGAACATTAGGTCTTTTTAGGAATTTTTCTCATACACAAAACCATAGATAAACCTTTTTGTTGATTTTTTGACACATTAGAATTAAAGGGAAAATTAACCATTTATTTTTTGTTTTGTATTATGTATGTGATTCATTTGGTATTCGTAAAGAAAATGTATGTGTTTAGGTGTGCTTACAAATGCAACAGTCTCAGGTGTTATATATTTCTTTCCTTTCTTGCCAATTGATTTCTTTCTAAGAATATAATTCTTGTCATTAGTTACATGTTTAATAGGGCTTATATCATCTTCAGGTGCCTCCTATATATAATTCACATTATCATGAAAATTCTTTCACTGTTCATACATGCTGAATGATTTTACCTTTCATCATATTATGAGTCACCCTTTTTGTTGACACGGGGACTAATACTTTTACTGGTATTCTCTCTTCTTCGACACATATTTCCCTAATCTTAAAACCATTTTCTTTTCATGTTCCAACTTAGAAACCTTGGTCCATGTGACTCAAACCCTAAGTTTTACAAATTGATTTTTATTGATTGAGGATGAATGCTTTTACCTTTCATCATATCTCTAATCACCCTTTTTGTTGACACGGGGACCGATACCTTTATTGGTGCGCTCTTCTTCAACCCATCTTTCCCTAAGATCGAAACCCTTTTCTTTTCATGTTTCAATTTATAACCCTTGGTCCATGTCAACTTCTGCTACCTAACTTCTAGGTATCAACTTGTTTTTAATTAAAAATTTCCCTACGGTTTGTGACTAGAACACTAGGGTTTCTGAATTTATTTTTATTGAGTGAGGAGGAATTCTTTTACCTTTCACCATATTCTAAATTGCCCTTTTTGTTGACACAGGGACCAATACATTTACTGGTGTGCTCTTCTTTGACATGTGTTTCCCTAAGCTCGAAACCATTTTCTTTTCATGTTTCAACTTCTTCTACCTAGTTTCCAAATGTCAACTTGTATTTCATTTAACTTTTCCATAAGGTTTGTGACTATAACCCTAGGGTTTCAAAATTAATTTTTTTTGAGTGAGGAGGAACACTTTTACCTTTCATTATATTATAAATCACCCTTTTTGTCAAGACATGGACCGATACCTTTAATTGTGCGCTCTTCTTCGACCCATCTTTCCCTGAGCTCAAAACCCTTTTCTTTTCATCTTTCAACTTATAACCCTTGCTCCTTGTCAATTTTTGCTACCTAGTTGCCAAATGTCAACTTCTTTTTCATTTAACTTTTCCCTATGCTTTGTGACCAAAACCCTAGGGTTTCCAAATTGATTTTTGTTGAGAGGAGGAACACATTTACCTTTCATCATATTTTGAATCACCCTTTTTGTTAATACAGGGACCGATACTTTTATTGACCTGCACTCTTCTTCGACCCATATTTCCTTGAGCTTGAAACCCTTTTCTTTTCATGTTTCAAATTATAACCCTTGGTTCATGTAAACTTGTGCTACCTAGTTTCCAAATTTCAACTTTTTTTCATTTAACTTTTCCCTAAGGTTTTTGACTAGAATCCTATGGTTTCGAGATTGTTTTTTACTGATTGAGGATGATTCACTTGACTTATAAGTAAAATTGAAGAGCCACATGAGGGAAAAGTTGTGTTCCTTCAAGTTTATCAACCATATGATGATAAAGATGTGCCATATGGACCTTATCAACCACTACAGGAACATGTACCCTATCAAGTTGATCAATAGTCATTAGGGGAACATCATCTTCCATGTAAAGTGATGTAGGAGCATTGAACCCAAGAGAAAATCATTGTAATTAAGTAGACATAGGGGGGTAATGTGTTTTAGGGAAATTAGTTTCCTAAGTCTCAAGTTAATGTAATATTTAGTCTTTTAAGTGATTTAATTAGATAATGTGAGATGTTTGTAAATGCTCTCAAATAAATGAGAAAATGAGTGGGCAATAATGACAAAAGATTCTAAAGTCAATTAGGACTTTTTAAGTAGTTCCATGATTCGAGGAACTAAGGAGAGCTCTTAGGAATTAAATGGAGATTAGAAGTGGACGTAGAGGATAGAGGATTTAGGAATCAGTTCAATAGATTTAGGAGTCGAACCAGGATTAGTTCAACGAACCTTTTTGGTATAAATGTAAGCCTACGGGAAGAGTGCGAAAAGGAGGCCACTGATATTGAATAATAGGCCTGCGAGAGATAGAGAATTCTTGATTGTAATCAATTGTTCATATTTATATATATAATGATTCATTTGGGAACTACGTAATGGTGTGAAATGAGTATTTATGAGTGCATTACATGTGATTTTGTAGGTTCTGTATAGGGTTGCAAGTAGAATTCTAAAGTATACGCAAAGGCAGGGAATGATTCAGAGGAATCATAAATGGGTCAATGAATCTAGTTGAAGATCAGAGTGAAGCTCTGGGGAGAAATAGCAAAGGGAGATTTCGGAGAAGAGAAAAGCTTAGAGGAAGTTCAGCAGTGGAACCTTTGAAGAAACCTGAAGGAAAAAACCCGAACCATGGAGAAATGCTGAAGAAAACAACATAAATTCTGAGTAAAAGGAACAAGCGGAGAAGTGAAGAGTGATGCACAGGAACCGTTAGATCTATGAGATCAACGGCTGGGATCGAATCGGAACGGGAAAGTCGCATCGCAAACCATCCAAAGGGAGGAATGAACCTTGGCCAAAAGAAAGAGAGATATGCGATTTGTTAGCCGGACCCGAAACCTTATCAAACGTGATCAATAATCTTATCGGGTTCGTAAGGCATGTCGGATCGACGATTTTAAGTGGAAGAGGTTGGACAGTGGATATGCCGATACGTCGATAGTGATAAAGCGTCGATCGGCGATTGGAGATCGGAGCTATCGCTTATTGGAGTTCGGCGAACAATGAGTGGAAAGGCTCCGAGAGATAGACCCGATGACACTTATAAGTGTCGGTGTATGAGATTTGAGATCCACTATATGTGTTCGGAGCGGATTTCCAGTGTGTTTCCTATGTATTGTGATAGATGTGTTGCCCGAGTCTTTTAAGACTTAAGCGTTATTCAAACACTTCCGATAGTCGCATATCGGAGGGGAAGGGGTGATGAGGCACATATGTAATGTGACTGTGGAAGAACATATACCGATTGCGATAAAGGTGAAACCTAAAAAAATGTACGGACGCCGTACCAAGGCGGGAAAAGGGAAGTTTATGAATGTTTTGTGGTTATTTCCTTTGTAAACGGTTATAAAGGGAAATAGCACCGATGAGAAGGTTTATGCGATAAATATATGTTAGCCAAGGTTTAAAGATGGAAAGGTTGCATATGTGTGGTATAAGGGTTAATGAAGGTTATGAAAGGTTTTAAAGTCGCGATAGGAAGGATTTAACGAAAGACTTTAATAAAGTCTTATATGAAGGCTCGAGGTTTGATAATAGTCTCGATAAGTATATATGGGCTAGGGGTTAACTTGCGTTGAGTTTTTATAAATCATTTCACATAGGAATGGATTAATGGGGCATTAACCATTTGTGGTTGTATATTTGACTCCTTAGAGAGTTAAATACCCGGGACAGATGTGTTTATGCATTTTACATGCGTATTGTGGGTGTAAGCGGGGGTGACCCTAACATCAAGTGGTATCAGAGCAAAATTGTAATCAGAGTGGGGAAAGATCTCCTATGAAAAGGAGTTTACACACAGAAGAAGGTAATGTGCATAAGTTAAGTGAATGAATGGTAGAGACTACAACAGAGGATTGTAAGGGGAACTTTTGAAGTTCCTGGAAGATTGTAGTAGTTCCAGCAGAGGCTTAGAGTAGACAGGAACAGAGGATTCCTTGAAGAAAAGTGAGAGCAAGATTACTTAGTACAAGTTCTGAAGGAAGGAGGACTTGGAGACCAAACAGAAGACAATCCATTCAAAGTGCAGAAGAATGGGAGAACAAGATCATACATAGATCTTGGAGGTAAGATAGTGTGTTTTGTTTCAAATTGAAATTGAAGATTGTGATTGCAGATGAAACATATCAACAAAGGACAACAAGAGAAGCTATGTGAGGAGAACCATATGTGTTCTTGAAGGCAGAGTAAGGAAAATACTCTGAAGAAGAAGTGGAAGTGAACTTGAAGAATCCAAAAAGAGGTTGGACAGAGAAGACAACTAAAGTGTTCTCAACAGAGAGTGAGAGATTGCAGAAGCCTAAAAGGAGCAAAGGTGTTACTCAAGAGGAGGTTCCAAACAGAGGACCGTGCTTACCAAAAGACTGAGTGAGGAGAGCTTAGTGAGGTAAGATTGTAGCGAGGAGGACTAGCTATTGCAGTGGCTTGTTGTAGATGAGGGAGAAGCTCATGAAGGAAGAGGAGAAGAAGATGACTATTGATAGTCATAGCAGAGGTTTAGAGAGAATCCATAATAGAAGAAAGATGAAGAAAGAGGATGCCAAGGCAAATGGAAAGAGGATGAGTCAAGAGGAAATTGACAAAGAGTTCACCGAGTTAAAAGAACAACTCGATGCATTAAGGAGAATACTTGAGGAAAGCCATAGACAAGGTTGGGTATTAAGGAAGAAGCCAGTGGAATGGCATGAGATGCAAAGAAGGCTACAACAAAAGCAAGTAAAGTGGCTGAGGGAAAAACTCAAGGAAGTTGAGTTGGAAATGGCAGAGTACATTTGTGAACTAGAACAGGGAGAAATTCTGGGAGAAAGTGAAGACTACATTGAAGATAAAGAATGGAGATCAAGTGAGGATCTCATGGACTATTGGGATAGTTCAAAATAGCATGAAGAGATGCTAACTAAAGATGAAGAGTTGATGTATAAGGCCATCAAGCCTTGTGTTTTTGAACCTAATAGTTTTGGTGTGCTTGTAGGATGCATAGGAGAGGATAGATAGTCTTGTGAAACTGTCGAAAGCATGGAGGAGTATCTTACAGAAGATGAATACTCTAAAGTGAAGCTGAATAGAGCTCTTGAAATGAAGTATGAGGAGAAATGTGTTTTAGGGGATAAAAGGTACTCTACAGCAACAAAGTATGATAAAGAAGACCTCTCAAACGAGGAAAGTATTGAGTTGTTACAACAAAAAGAACTCATTGAAAAATTAATAATTGGAGCTCTTACAAGACAAGAACCATTCCTTGTGAAGGAAGGAGGTGAAGTTGAGCTTGAGGAGCTGAATCATGTAGAAGATTTCAAGCAACAAGGAAATGCGATGACTGAAGAGTCGAGTAAGACCCCAGGTCTTATGATTTTAAAATTAATAATTTGTGGATGATTGCAGGTACATCACAGGAGAATGAACAAACTTTATAGTTTGTCAGAGAGAAGGAGCATAATCTGAAATCTGTTCAGATCAAGACTGAGATGGCAAGATATCAGAATCAGAAGGAGACAGAAGAATCACTTGGGAGTAGGCAACAAAATGATAGAGCTATCATAGAGGAGGAAGATGGCAGTCTTATCTCAATGAAGACTAAAGAAATGTTTTCCCAAAGAAATGATCCAATGAATGTCATTGAGGAAAGGACAAAGATTTTTTAAAGATGATATGGAGGTTCTTAAAGAACAAGAGGGTAAGGATGAAAGGGAGGCGGTAAGAACCAAACAATTTCAAAGAAGAGTTAACCAGTAGCAGGCTAAGGAAGAATAAGTTCACTACTGTGAAAAAAAGTAGAGAGATATCATTGAAGAAGATAGTATGGAGAAGAGACTAGCTGATAGTCTCATGAATTCTGTTAAGAATTCAAAACAGCATAATGATGTGCTGACAGAGGTGAAAGAAACAGAGTAGCAAACTGAATTGTTGCCAAAGGAAAATAAGGCACAAAAACCTTATGTTTTTTATTTAAACACTTGTTTTGTGAGTGCAAGTTTAGTTGCAGATGCTGGAGGAAATTTGGCACAGGTGAGCAGACAAATAAAAATGAAAGAAGAAGATTATGTGGAAGTATTTAATCCATGGAACCGAAATGTTCAATTGCTGGAGAGAATGATGGAAATTCAGAATTCAATGCAGAAATTATATGTTGCAGAGGGAGATACCCTTAAAGATATTCAGGAAGTTTGGGTGGAGGCAATGTCTCCAATGATAGCAAGAGTAAAGGTACAAGAAAATAAACAGCAATTTGAAGAGTTAGTAGACAACAACAAAAACCTGAAGCATAGAGAAAGAGGTAACAATGAATGGCAGAATATGGACCAACCCAAAGATATATTAGAGATGGAGATTGAAGAGTTATGGCAGTTAGTGATGAAGTAGTCCATATGGAGGAAAATAGTAGCAGCAGGAAAAAAGATCAAACAAAACTTGAACCTAATTGACAAAGAGAAGAATAAGGAATAGAAGACAACAGATGTACAACAACAACAAAGGAACGAGACATTTGGATAGTTACAAAACAAAGTATGGGATCTAGGAAGGAAAAGACCAGAAGACACATGATCAGGAGATCATGAATATTTTCTACTTTGGGAGTCTGATGCAAGAGCATTCAACCCAAGAGAAAATCATTGTAATTAAGTAGACATAGGGGGGTAATGTGTTTTAGGGAAATTAGTTTCCTAAGTCTCAAGTTAATGTAATATTTACGCTTTTAAGTGATTTAATTAGATAATGTGAGATGTTTGTAAATGCTCTCAAATAAATGAGAACATGAGTGGGCAAAATTGACAAAAGAGTCTAAAGTCAATTAGGACTCTTCATGCAGTTCCATGATTCGAGGAACTAAGGAGAGCTCTTAGGAATTAAGTGGAGATTAGAAGTGGACGTAGAGGATAGAGGATTTAGGAATCAATTCAACAGATTAGGAATTGATCCAGGATTAGTTCAATGAACCTTTCTGTATAAATGTAAGCCTACGGGTAGAGTGTGAAAAGGAGGCCACTGATATTGAATAACATGCATCTGAGAGATAGAGAAGTCTCGATTGTAATCAGTTGTTCATATTTATATATACAATGGTTCATTTGGGAACTACGTAACGGTGTGAAACGAGTATTTATGAATGCATTACATGTGAATTCGTAGGTTCTATACAAGGTTGCAGGCAGAATTCTAAAGTATACGCAAAGGCGCAGAATGATTCAAAGGAATCATAAATGGGTCATTGAATCCAGTTGAGGATTAGAGTGAAGCTTTGGGGAGAAATAGCGAAGGGAGATTTTGTAGAAGAGAAAAGCTCAGAGGAAGTTGAGCAGTGGAACCTTTGAAGAAACCTGAAGGAAAAAACCCGAACCATGGAGAAATGCTGAAGAAAACAACGTAAATTCTAAGTAAAAGGAACGAGCGGAGAAGTGAAGAGTGATGCACAGGAACCGTTAGATCTGGGAGATCAATGGCTGGGATCGAATTGGAACCAGAAAGTCGCATCGCAAACCATCCAAAGGGAGGAATGAACCTTGGCCAAAAGAAAGAGCGATATGCGATTTGTTAGCCGGACTTGAAACCTTATCAAACGTGACCGATAAACTTATTGGGTCTGTAAGGCATGTCGGATCAACGGTTTTAAGTGGAAGAGGTCAGACAGTGGATATTCCGATACGCTGATAGCGATAAAGCACTGATCGGCGATCGGAGATCGGAGCTATTGCTTATTGGAGTTCGATGAACGGCGAGCGGAAAGGCTTTGAGAGATGGACCCGATGACATTTATAAGTGTTGGTGTATAAGATTTGAGATCCACAATATGTGTTCGAAGCAGATTTCCCATGTGTTTCCTATGTATTGTGATAGATGTGTTGCCCGAGTCTTTTAAGACTTAAGCGTTATTCAAACGCTTTTGATAATCACATATCGAAGGGGAAGGGGTGATGAGGCACATATGTAATGTGACCACGGAAGAACCGATATTGATTGCGATAAAGGTGAAACCTAAAAAAATGTGCGGAGGCCATACCAAGGCAGAAAAAGGTAAGTTTATGAATGTTTTTTGGTTATTTCCTTTGTAAAGGGTTATAAAGGGATATAGTGATGATGAGAGGGTTTATGCGATAAATATATGTTGTTAGTGTTGGTATCTTCATCCCTCCATCAATGATCAAATTTCTCTTTCTTTCATGCATATTAGGTGTCCCATCTGATCAGCTGCATTTCATTAGGTCATGGATCAACCGATGGTAGTGGTTCATGTCAATTTCCCTCATGACATTCACTTGTTGGCCTGTTTTCACATGTTTTAGGTCATTCACTATCATTTTGTTTCATTTCATTTACAAAAGTCAGCTTTAGGGTTTTAGTCTCACTAGCTCTAGGGTTTGTCATCATGGTAATTCAAAGCTCAATAAAAGGTCAGCAGGCACATGAGGAGGTTTTATAAGTTCATAGAATCATAAATTTACTGATGATATGCTCAATAAATGGCTTTTACCTCAAAACTCTGTTTTGAGGTGAAAACAAAGTTTTTATATTTTATGTAATTTAAAGTGTTTCTATATGTATTAAGCTCAGCAGTTGCTCTTGGTCACCTTGCAAACTCTAGCCACTGCAAAAAACAAAAGCATCAATGCATCAGTCCATCAATTGATCAAGAAAAGTCACACTTCAAATGAAAAACAGAGTTTTTGAGCAAAAGTGACTAAGACTTTATAAAAGTGGGTTTGAAATAAGGAAAAATTAAAAGGCATCCATATATAAAGTGAAATTATGCTATTCATCTATTTCATTGTGCAAAACACCCTTGAAGAGCTAAAATCGTGATTTGGAGGCAAATTGAGCAAAAGAAGGTGAAAACCCTGTTTTTATGGCAAATCTACCTGGTGTTGCGCATCAGAAGCTTGGTGCTGCGCATTAGACTAGCGTTGCACATCAGCGGGTTTTAGTCAGTGTAAAATTACAAGGGCGCTGCGCATCAGGAGAGCACTGCGCATTGGGCCCAGTGCGCTGCGCATCAGCCAAGAAAGTGCCAAAACCATTTCAAATCACCCAAAACTCTCAAACACGCTACATTTCTCTCCTACAAGTAAGTTCTCATTGGTATTGAGCTAAATTCGGTCTGCTACATGTTTTCTTCATGAGTTTTGCATCTTGAAAATCAAACCCAAGCTTGTCTTCATAAATTTCCATTTCATTGTAAAACTTTCACTCCATAACCAAAACTGACATCTTTTTCCCCTTTTCTATACTTCATTGCCCTAAATCAATCCCTTAATTCCATTTTCCCTATCCCACTCCCCTAAGAAAACTCATTCCCTTCATCAAACCCTAAGTCCCTTCATAAAACCCTAATTTTCTAAACCTGTCCCTTCATTCCCCTACTTCATTTCACATTTGCAAAATCTCTTCATACTCATCTTCCTTGTCCTCATCCATTATCATTTTCCACCTCACTTCCGTAAGACAAGCACCATGACAAGAAGCAGTGAATCAAGTTATGAAGAAGAAACACTTAGTGACAACTCAAGGGAAAGAAATGTATAGCCTAGGAGACCTCAAAAGGGTGGAAAAATTATTAGAGAGGAACCTATTAGCATGATTGAACTCCTTGCTTGCCCCCTTGCTAACACATGTTTCAGATATCAGTCTTGCTTTGAGTTTTGTGAGATGGTTGAGAGGGTTAAATACCATCATGAGTTAGCAAGGCAGTTTTTCATAAACATGGAGAATAATGTGGTGCACCTTGCTGGGATCAATTTCACTCTTTCACCAGCTATTATTGTAGAAGCTACTAGAATGCCAGATGTAGGGGAAAAGTGGAACAAAAGGCAGAATATCAGCAAGCAGCATTATGAACCATATATCAAGGCAAAATATCATGGTAAACTTAGCAGGGTGTTTCCTTTCAAGTTCTTGGAGGACCAGTATGTTCCACTCATGAAACTTATCATCAAATACTGCACATGTGAGGGTAGGTTCTCCATACTTTATGCCTACCATATCATATTACTTATGCACTTCACCAGGGTCAGAATGATGAGTATTCCTTCTTTCATATGTAAAAACATAGAAAGGATGACTGTGATTGCAAAAAGAAAACCATACCCACAGCAGCTCAATAGTATTTATCATTTTGCTGTCATCAAAATTGTTGTTTTGCATTAGCTCACTCAGTTGGGAGTGTCATGGGAAACATTCATTGCCCATGAAAGCTTCAAGGGGCCTAAAATATTTGCAGATCCCTAAGAGGAAGGGGAACCTTCTGGGCAACAAAAAGAGCCTGAAAGCAAAACCGAAGAGGCTCATATTCTTATGTTTGTAACTTATGAAAGAGGCACTAGGATGCTTTTTGCAGCTGCCAAACGAGTACTATCTCCACCAAGGGTGGAAGGGGTCTCATTTTCTTCACCAGACCACAGGAAAATGCTATCTTCACCAGGGGTAAAAGGGGCTTTGCCTTCTTCTTTAGCTGAACAGGTACAGGGCAAAGACAAAGGAAAGAAATAGGTGCATGAATAAGGCCCTAATGAAGGGCAAGATAGGGATTTTGTTTTGGTTGAGGAAGATGACATTGATTTGGGCTCTCAAAGCTTAAGACTCAAGGATATGATCATCAAAGAGAAGGAGGTTGAAATCCAAGCCTTATCACTTGACCTTGAGAGGGCTAAATGGATCGCTAACTTTCTTGAGCAAGAAAATAAGCAACTGGAGGACAAACAAGCTATTATGGAGCTACAAACAATTAGAGAAAACAAGCAAGTGGCAAAAAGAAGAAAAATCAAGATGACATCCCTTGAGCAAGAAATTGAGGCTGACCAAGAATCATGGTTGGAAAGAGTGAATACCCACCTTGAGAAGATGCTTGATAAAGCTAACAAAGAGAAGAAATTGCTATGCCACATGGCTTATCATTACTTAGCTCAGAATAAAATTTGCAAGACAAAGATAAATAGCCTAAAAGCTAAGGTAAAGAGAGCCTTGAGAGCCAAAAAGGAACAAGATAAACTTAAAATTTTTGCTAAAGCTTCATTGGCTCAATAAAGCAATTAGTAAGCGTCCCTCTTGCCAAATTTGAAGAAATTTTGAGAAAATTTTGTCATTTCACATTTTTGTAATGCAAAACAGTATTTTGCAAAATGGCTTGCATTTTTGGATTTCTCATGGAAAAACAATGAAACCTAGAAAGTTTCATAAAATTTGGAGGAGATCTGGGTCACCTAAAGGGAAAAAAACACCTAAAAAATGCCCTCTCTGCCACTTTTTGGCCCCATAGGAACCAGTCTTGGGAGAAATGATTTTTTAAGGTGCAAATAGACTCCAAATCCAAAACTTCTAGTTGTTCCAGAAACTAGACAGGTAGGGCTTTCCAACAAGCTATCTTGGGTCTCATTTGGTGAAGTGGAAGGCCTTCAAATTCATCCTTGAAGTGGCATTGCGCATTAGGCTTAGGGCACTACGCATTAGGCAAAATTTTGCCAATTTTGCCTAAAAACTTAGAATTTCGCCTGGTTTGCTGACAGTTGACTTTTTCTTCTCTCTTTGGTAAATTAATGATGTAATATGATGTAATGTGTTGTACTATGATGTAAATATGATGAAAAATGACTTGAGGAGGTAGATACATCAGTTAGAATTGGTCTGAGGATGAATGAATCAGTTTCCATAGTTTTAGAGGCAAGTTGTTCCACTGCCTATTTTTCAGTTCCTAGTTTAGATGTTGTTGAAATAGCTCCTTGACTCATGGAGTCGACCCCTGATGGCTAGGATGGGAGGTATGATGCCTATATTATGTACTTTCTTAGTCATTTGAAAAGGTTGAACTCTTGTGGATGCATTGAGCATTATTGTAAATCACTTCTGCAGTTTGGCAAGGAAATGAACCAGGGTTTTGCAACATTTTGTGGGATTCTTGTGGTAATGTGTCTTGGCATTGTTTTTTCCTCTATGATTTAGTTTCTCTTATGTGTTTATGTTCCATCATCTATTTCTTTCTTCATAACTAAATGAATCAAGAGAATCAGGTAGAATCCATTGATATTCAGTGCTCTGCCTAGAGGATACATTTAGTTTTTAATGTTTTCTGCTGTTTGAAGAGGACTCATGAACCTTGCATGCCCTCTCCAACTCCTCACCAGTCTTTAGACTCACCATCACATTCATTTCAAAGTGCTAAAACACTTGCCTACCTCGCCCCACAGAAACCTCTGCAAATCTGAGTTGATTTCCCAGACCCAAAGCTGCCTTCCTCATCTGATCCAGCAACCAACCATTAAAATCAATCAAAATCCTCTGAGCAAATATACCTAGCCTAAAATCAGCATTAATTTTCAGTCATCTCAAAGCCTTAGTTGCCATATTCTTTTGAGATTGACAAGGAGAGAGCCCTCTCCCAACCTGGTAGGGCTAGCTACCAAGTTAAGCATGGTTTGATGTTACCCTAGACCTGCCTTCCTTCAGCCTGAGGTAGATTTAGGCCCTAACATATGTTAGCCAAGGTTTAAAGAGGGAAAGGTTGCATATGTGTGGTATAAGGGTTAATAAAGGTTATGAAAGGTTTTAAAGTCCCGATAGGAAGGATTTAATGAAAGGCTTTAATAAAGTCTTATATGAAGGCTCGAGGGTTGATAATAGTCCCGATAAGTATATATGGGCTAGGGGTTAGCCTATGTTGGGTTTTTATAAATCATTTCACATAGGAATGGATTAATGGGGCCTTAACCATTTGTGGTTGTAGATTTGACTCCTTAGAGAGTTAAATACCTGGGACAGATGTGTTTATGCATTTTACATGCATATTGTGGGTGTAAGCGGGGGTGACCCTAGCATCATAAAGCGAATCAACTATTGGAGGAAGAATATTTTCCCTATCAAGTTGATCAACTACTAGAAGAACAAATTGTTTCCCTCAAGTTGAGAGGATAATAGGGAGTTGGAGTTGTTTGGAAAGATGTGGACCATTTACAGAAAATTTGGATGCACTGAAGACTCACTTTATAGAAATTTCCCAAATATTTGTGATGTTATTTACTTTACAACCAACTAGGTCAATAAAGTAATCATATTTTTAACATGAATACAATAAATTATTTCTATTAAATAAAATAATGATAAATTATATCATATTTAAATGATCTAAATTTTTATTCAATATAATATAATTCAAATCAAATTAAACCATTTTTATAATATAATATATTTTAAATTTAAAAAATAAATTCATGGATAAAATTTAAATTGAAGTTATATCAATTAAGTTTAAAATTAGTTCAACCATATAAATTAAATGGGTAGTGACTATTGATACACATCAATCTATAGCAGGTGTTACAGGGTAGCTTGGTCCCAACCACTCAAGTTATAAATAATTGCATAAAAAATATAGAATACATTGGTTAATGTTAAATTAATAATTCTACTCATTTATAGTTTTACTCCTACATAAGTGCTGAGGAAAACATAAATAATTATGGGAAGTAACTCTATCCATAATTTTTGTTATGCAAATACTTTCTTAAATTGTGGTTGGAGTAACTGAATGTAAATATGTTATTTACCTGAGTATGAGCTATTTTCAAGTATTTTATTTCTGGATGGTTTTCCTGCAAAACATTAATAATAAAAAATCACTACACAAATATATAAAAATCATGCATGAAATTTTAACCATATTCATAAATTACAGCATAAAATATGTGACACTGTTATCCACATGGCATTATATTATGTAAAGGTTGCAATATAAGACCTTCAAATTATGGTACAACCAAATCTTTCAAATATATATATATATATAATATGTATCAATATTCTCAACCATGGAGATTCTTAATCCATAAATAGGCTTTGTTATAATACCATGGTTCACCAATACAACATGCCCCCCCCCCCCCCCAAAAAAAAAAACTCATTTTACATGACATTTTTTAATTAAAAGGGTAAAAAAGACATAACTACTTTGGAAATAAATTTAAACCTTTGATTTGTGTATACTACTAAGAATACTATAGAATACTATATGAAGATTAAATCCATACCATCCACCTAATAATTATTGATATTTCACTGAGAGGCACTCTACAACACAGTATGGAAGGGATGTTGCAATGTCTTGTTGTGTCATGTCGTGTCTTGTACTATCAAACATTTTGCCTCAGTCAAATTACATAAAAATAAAAATAAAATAAAATTTAAAAACTCTCCAACCTAGTATGGGTCCCATTATATATTTCTCTCTGGTGGTTCGTATTATCATTCTATCTATGGTTCATAACATTTGATCTTTGTGGTGGTTCGTATTATCATTGTCTAGAATGCATTCGTTCACTAGAGCCTTTGTATATCTTTGTGGTGCATTTGATCTCTGCGGCCTTCGAAATATCTTTGTGGCATAGGTATATCATTCTTGCATTTGATCTCTATGGCCTCCATATATCATTCTTTTCATTTGATTTCTACAATTTCTACATATCATTATTGCCTGCAACGTATGATTAACTGCATTTGATCTCCGCAACCTCCATATATTGATTTTTGCAATCCTTGTTTTGTAGTTCCATTATATATTTCTTTGCGGTGGTTCCTATTATCATTCTCTGCGATGGGTTGTACCATTTGATCTCTGTGGTGGTTCCTATTATCATTCTCGGTGATGGGTTGTACTATTTGATATCTATTGTGGTTCATATTATCAATCTCTGCAATGCATTTGATCTCTGTGGTGATTTACACATCACATTTCTCTACGAGAATATCACAATTATCCGCAACAACATGTCACAGTTGTCTGTGGGCATATCAAACTTCTCTATTGCATCATATGACAATTCTTGTTGGTGGAATATATATAAGCATATCATTCTCCTCTTCGGTAGCATATCAGACTTCTCTTGTGGGTACATCACACTTCTCTTCGGTAATATATCAAAATTCTCACCTTCGACATATATAAGGTATCATATACACTTCTCACCCACAACATATCACATTTCTCACTTGTAGCATTTAAACACATATGGTCTCACAGTGGTCTTGAGATATAATACTTCAAATATCTCAAATGCATTCTTCCATTTTTACCTGCTCTTTCTTGCTCTTGCTAAGTTTTTTTCGTTAAATCTATTAGTACTTCTCCCCATATTTCTAAATTGTCTCCTAGAAAAGGGGTACCAAGAAAAATTACACTATAGAATCTATATGATTTCATTCAATCTTTAGAAAATTGAAGAGAAGAAACATAAAAACAACTTAAACAAGAGTTATCTACAATGAGCTTATAGAGCGTAAACTAAAATTATTTGCAATGTTTGACAACAACTACAAATCATTAGAAAATATAATGATAGCATTCGAGACTAAAATAAAAGAAATAAAAGATAGGATGCATGAAATTGAACACAAAAGACAATCAATATTTGAAGAAAATTACACCGTGAGAGATGAGATCAAATAATTAAAACAAAAACTAAATAGTAGTCCAATCCTAAGTCACACATAAAATAAATTAGATATGAAACCCATAAAAGAGGAAATAAACAAACTAATTGAACTAGATCATGAGCACGAGAAAATATTTTTGAACCTTATAATTGCTGGAATCAAAGAGAAAAATGATGAGGACACAATAGAAATAGTAAAAGAACAATTGAAAACTAAGTTGCAAATTCAAACAACTTATCTAACATAAGAAAAAAGGGTGGGGAAGATACTTGAGCATGAACATAGACTAATATGTGTTAAGGTAAGTTATCATGACCATAAATTAGATATAATTAATAAATATCCAAGCCTAAAAGGATCAAGAAGTTGTATAAACAAAAACCTTATTTTGAAAAACCAAGTTGAACTAAGAAAAGAGGTCCAAAACGTCAAAGGGGTGAAAAAGGAAGGAAAATGGGAAATCATTAGAATTGGGAAAGTTATTATTAGAGGTCCTATGTTAAGTTGGATCCCAAGTGATATTGATCTTATTTTCTTAGTCAAAACTTGGGAGCATGAGGAATCTAGGGTCCCCAACATAGATGAATTGATTCTCTAATCAACTTGGAATAAGAAATCCTCTCGTAGATTTTTTGGTGGTATAACTTATTATATAAAGAATAACATTTCATCTAACACTTGGCCTCAAAAGACTGACCCCCTCAATAAGTACTCATGGATAAAAAAAATTGATTCTAACACCAATAGGATTTTTCTCATAATTTGTTATGTATCTCCTATAAACTATTCCTTCGAAAAGAAAAACAACTTGGATAATAATTTCCCCTTCAATACCTTAGAATAGGATATCTATAGTGTAAGGAATGTGGGTAATGCCATTTTACTTGGGGACTTCAATTCTAGAATTACTACTAACCAAGATACTCTCCTAAGTAATAAAATCCTAACCCCCTTTGGCTAAATGAGGACTACACCTTAGCTAATATATTCAAAAGGAGTTTTGAAGAAACAATTGAGAATCTATTTGGTACCAAGCTTATCAATTTTTATAGTTCCCAAGACTTGTTAATTTGTAATGGTATTAATAAGTGGTCAACATCTAGCAAAATTACTTGTATTCATGGATCGAGAAATATTGTTGTGGATTATGTGATATATGACACCCATGTTGTCAATGGTACCATATTTTTTTGACCTCCTGAATGACCATGAGCCTAATTTTAACGATAGACCTTTATCCTTAACCCTAAATTTTAACATGCTTACCAACCACATGCATAAGAATTGTGAATTTCAAAGATACATTCATTTGGACATAAGTAAAATGGATCTATTCCTGCAATATTTAAAGAGGGATTTAGACCTATTAACGTACAATAATAAAATTGATCACATTTACTACAATGTCACAACAACCCTTTCCACTTCCATTAAAAAATTCTCTACCGACGTGTCGTATAAAAAGAATAATAAAACTTCCAACCCTTGGTATGATAATGAATTTAAAATTTCCAGGAAAACAATCAGAAATGCCCCTAATGAAATGGTGAAGCTTGAAAAAATTAGTGTGTACAAAGCTCCTATCAAAAGGAAGAAAAGGTCCTCTATTAATAAAAGGAAAATGTGTCTTCCTTACCTTTCTAAAGTTAAGCTTAGAAATTTTTGGAGGGATATTATTGTCCATAAAATTAAAGATAATAATTCGGTCCCCTTAAAATACTTGGATATTTGTCTTAAGAATATTTATGACTCCTCGAACACCATGGGAACCATCTTAAACAATCATATCGATGAGGTTGTATTTTATTTAGATATTGTAAGGAAAATACCTTCTAGCGAAGGTTATAATAGAGGTTTCTAGTGTTATAAAATTGACAAAAATTGTCAACAACACATCTGCTAAAATATTTGCTTGTGATAGGAGATGTTTTAGCAGAGATTATGATGAAACTTCATCACAACTAAAAAAATCTCGGTGACCGAAAGTTTTAACAGATGTCTTTTTATGGTGTGCTTCATGGAACAAGTAGCACCGCTGCTCTACATATATAAAAACACCAGGATGCATATATAACTAAAAGCACCAAGGTGTTGAATTAAAATAACATTTGTGTCTAATATATACAACACCGATGCCAATATATAAAAAAATCCTTCGGGTGTTCTTGTAAGGAACGACATCGGGGAATGCAAAAAATAATTGCAGTGCTGGTACTTATACTTGGAATGCTGATTCATATTTTTTGTATAAACATTGTGCATTAGTTATATAAAAGGACTGGTGTTGTTAGTTTTCATAATGCACCAGGGTTGAAAATAATATTTTGTAGGACTAGGGTGTTAGTTCTATGAAAGCACTGATGTGTTAAGGATTACAATGCACTAGAGTGTTAATTTCTTACAATGGTGGTGCTTGAAGAAATAAATGCCCCGGTGAAGTTGTTTTCCAAAAAGGCACCGATCGTCCAAAAAGATGTTGTCACTGTGCTTTTATATAACATAACGCACCAGTTCATTTTTATGTTATGGATGCACAAATTTTTTGTATGAGATTTTCTCTTTTTTTGGAAACATCAACTTGTTACAGTGCAATTATTGTAATTTTTTAAATCCGTTATTCATAAAAAAATAGACATATATCTTATAACAATATTCATATAAATTAAAAATTGATTAGTGCATTTGTATATGACGTTTGGATTAATTTGTTATATTATCATATTTCACATCTCCTCATTATAATATTTAATCAACCATGTATTTAATAACTGGTGTAACATTTCACAACGACATTGGATAACACAATAGAATAAATTAAATTGTCTTTTATTACATATCAATAAGAGGCTATTTTTCATAAAAATCATATTATTATTCATAACCCCTTTGTATTTGAATTTGGACAATATGTCCATTACATTAAACAAAATGTTTGATTTTCACAAACAATTATTTCAAAAAATATAATAGGATGCATTGATACCCAGAATAGATCATCATTCTTCGCTGGAACTGTTATCAGTGCTTGAGCTACTTCCATGACTTGGGCCATTTGGAGGAATGTTTTTTTGATTGCGTCAATTTTTTTCGTCTTCTTGATCTTGTTCCATTTGCAAGCATAAAAATAAAGTGTAACGAGTGTATCCACATTCGTGAGAATAATGAATATTGAAATAAATAATATACATCAATGTAAATCAAATAGCAATGCACCATAACAAGAAATTACTCATAAACTATGCACATGGTTTAAAAACCAAGTCTCATGCCTTGTTGCAACAAGTCTTCTACTGGCGTAGTTCCATAATTTGTTTCTTGCATGTTTTAAACTCCATTATAAATCACAGATTTAATATAAAGGATATCTTTTTCTTTTAATTATAAACTGAGAGAAGTAAAACAACATAGATACTTACAAATTCCACATTAATTTTTGATATGCCAACATATACTCAAAACCCTTATTTAACCAAATGTCAATCAATTCATTTGATGGCTCTTTTTTGTATGTTAGCACCGATTTGAAGACATTCAAGGATGGTTGTTGTAAAATAACTTAAAATATACAAAAATGAAACCTTGAGTTGTTATAAGGAAATATTAACAATTACTTACAAACTTTGAAATCAACCATTTTCTTCCTTGTCGTCTTATTTTTATGTGTTGAATGAGTTCCATTTTATTTTCTTTTCTGCAAGAAAATACTTGAAAATTAATATTTAATAGTAAATTATTTTTTTATATGTACAAAATCAATCATGATTACATAAATTTAAACCAAATTGTTGTTGAAATGGATCCTACTATGATGCAATTATGTCCATTTCTTTGACCATCTCCTTGTACACTTTTTTGGACATTCCTACTAGCATGTTTCGCATATCAACTCGTTGATCATTTGGGATTTTCATAATCTTCCTCAAAAAAGTAATAAACTATTTTTATATTGATATATAAAAACTAAATATAACAAAATCGATATTAATAATTGAATGGTTTGTAGTAATATATACATATAATTCTAGAAAATCATTTTAATTAGGAATATTACCTTTTGAATGATTCTTTTTTGTTGTTGTAATTTTTTGTTATTGCAAGTATGACATGTCTCATTGACCATTATTTTGGAAATGCTTCCTGTAGTTCGGATATATTTTGGTTGTTAGAATCATTTGATTGATTTTTGTATTGTAAGTGGAAACTATGTCTATACGTTCGTTCCACTAGATCCCTCATAGTTTTGTAAACAAAATCCCCCCTTCCATTAACCTACAACACCATTCTAGATGAGCTACAGACCAATTCGTCATCATTTACATGTCCTATAATTTTTCTTTTCTTAGAACGACACTGATCTTTTCTTTCGTTGTTTCTCCATGTAGAACATTAAACATATATGAATTAATAGAATGTTTAAAACATGTTATCTAATATTCTTAAGTATATTATTAATGATATTTCAAAAAAGAAAAACGCATATTGAATTGTATTTTCTCGTTCACCTTATTCATCCTCCTACAATTTTTCTATTAGGCTTTTACACTCTTCTTGAGTTAGATTATAAATAATCTTATCAACCTTCTTCATTTTGTGGATTTGCATGACACACACCAACTAATACATATTAGTTAAACTTACATATAGTTTAAACATATTAATTTTGTAAATAATTTATAAATAACTTCTCTTCTCTACTTTCTTTGATGTGCTATCATTCTGTTGATCAGTGTTTTTATTACTTGACACCTTCTTAGACATTTTTTATCAATACACAACATGTACCATTCAATAAAATAGACATTAAATAAATTTATATATAAATAAAATAATTTTCAGCCAAAAAGAGCATTGGTAGCTGATGCATTTATTTGAATAAACACACCGATGTGTTTATCCCATAAAACATACTGGGTATTTAATTGTTCAAAACCATCATGGAAAATTATTTGTTTTAAATAATTTTAAATTAGATTGTGTGATTCGTAAGGCTTAACTCAACATAATGATTTAACAATGTTATTTGGAAGAGGCACATTGGTGTGTTATATTAGACCAGGAGCAATGATGAACAAACTAGACAGAACCAATAGTGTTATAATATACGAGTGCATTGTATTACATACTGCGCACTCATGCATTATATTATACATGGTGCACTGCAGAACATATATATATATATATATGTAAACGGACAAGGTTGACATGGTTTGGATCTAACGCAATAAGTGATTCCCCTACATTACATGTCAAATGACTTATATATAGTAAGTACACAAACCCATTAAATATAAAATGTCTAAAATGGAAAACCCTAATTGTGAAGCGGTAAAAGAAGTCAAACCTTAAGGTGAAATTTCGCAGGGAGATGTAAGGGTTTAAGGTAAATATTGAATTTATTTATTTATTATTATTTTATTTTTTTGAATTTTTATTAAATTTATATAGGAATAGAGATTGTAAAAGTATTGACTAGCAAAATAAATAGTAAATTTTTTATTATACATGGTTTTTTTTTTTTTGTTTTTTGTTTTTTTTTTGTTTTTTTGTCTTTTTTCTTCTTTTTTTTTTTTCTTTTTTTTTTTGGTTTTTGGTTTTATTTTGTTTTATTTTGTTTTTTGTTTGTTTGTTTGTTTTTGTTTGTTTGTTTGTTTGTTTGTTTGTTTTGTTTGTTTGTTTGTTTGTTTGTTTGTTTGTTTTTTTTGTTTGTTTGTTTGTTTGTTTGCTTGTTTTTTTTATGAATTGTGAATAATCTAACAAAAACTCAAGGTTTTCAATGAATCACCATATCTTTCAAATTCATATCTTGCTAGGGTTCCAAAATATTTTTCTACTATATAGTGCTCCCAGTATGTTTGTCTTGCAAATGATCTCTCTTTTAATTAAATGCTAACATAAATTCTAATTTTTTATTATTATTAAATAAACAATAAAATTTGAAGTTTTTACTATGCAGAGTTTTGAGTGAATCACCATACCTTTTAGCTTAATAACTTTGCTGCTCCAAAGTATTATGCTACTGCACAGTGCTTGTGGTATGTCTCTCTTGCAAATCTGTGATATCCCCAGATTTGCTGTAAATATTTTGTTTTACCATAGTAAAGACATATATACTGTAATTATTTATTTTACCATAGTAAGCAGATATATTGTAATATTTTGTTTTACCACAGTAAAAAGCAAACTGGTAATTATGGTTGTTAATGTTAAGTTAAACATTGTGTTAACTTTGAAACAAGGAAATGTTGTGAATTAAGCAGGCTCTGTAACTTCTCAAGGGGAAGTTGGAAAAGAGCACTTGCTTGAAAGAAAAAACCCTAACTACCTCCCCATGCCCCAAAGAAAAGAGTGGGAGGGGAGGGAAAAACCCATGCTGAAAGGTCAGATGGAAAGAAAGGGGAAAATATGACACTAAGTCTAGTGAGGACTAGATAGCATAGCACTGTGTGCGAATAGACTTGCAGAGGACAGTGGTCTTGCAAGAAGCCAGGGGGGAGATTTGGTCTGGGGGACAAATCTCAAGGATGGGTGGATAAAGAGCTGCAGATGATAAGGTGTCTTCTACACTAATGGTCTTTTTCTTTAAAGAGTCAGGTATGTAACACCTTCTTTAACTATCTGTTGCTCAACCAAATTTATGAGACTTTATATGAGTGTTAACTGTAATGATAGGAAGTTAAATATTTGCATGCTCTGTAATTAGAGAAATTACAGGAATGAAAAGATATAGTCTTGGGTTAATGTTGTTTAACCCTTGGAATCTGAAAATATTAGAGACAGAACTAATTGGAGTAAACTGGTTACTGAACTAACCCTAGGTCTCTGAGGAGCAATAGGTAGGGAAAACATTACAGTTTAGTGAAATGTTAACATCTGGCAAGTCCTCTACAAATACATTGTATGTAAGTAAAAGAAATAGTTCTGGTAGCTCTGTTCTGAGAATTATACACAATAAGAACTGGTAGATATGCTTAATTCATTATCTGGAAATTGAATCTTTAATAAATAAAAAAATAAGAATAGTTCCGTATATTGCCTTCTCAGACTTAGATATTATAGAATAGACTTCTTCCATTCAAGACAAATTATGGCGAGAGAGAAAATTAAAACATAGAGCTGGATATCAACGAAACCCTAATAGCACAGCTAGTTATATGAAAACAACAAAGTTGGAGAATACAAATCATTAATTACACAGTCTATAATCAAGAACATGAAGAACTCCGGAAACTAGTTATAATAAATGAACTTTGAAAAAAAAACATTGAAGAACGCTACTGTATATCATTACGAATGGAGTTGTGAGTCGCATAGCTAGCATAGGTAGAGTCACAATATAATATCTAATACATATTAAAAATGGTGAAAACTCAGCTGTAAAGGCCATATACCATAGTCAAATTAGAAGCGAACCCATAAAAAGGTTTCAATTACCCTCATGAAACAACACAAGAACACAGAGCGCGGTACACGCAAAAGGATTATACAGTGTGAGAATATTTTGCACAAAAAATAACACAGATAGGTCAAATAAACTTAAATAATCCCAGAAGGAAAGAAAAGTGAATTGTATCGATCGAAAGAGACTTAAATAAGCAGTAAACAGTCCTTTATAAATTACAGTCGAGAGAATTTAAACACTTGGGTAGTACCAAAGTAACCCGGATAAGAGAGCAAAGTTATGGGCTTAGCTAACATCTCGGTTTCTAGGTCAAAAATGACTAAAACCCTTCAACCAAATCCATTAAATGGAACTGTTTTGTTTCTGTTACAATAGTAGGAAAATTCCTCAACCATAAAGGCCGTCTGGAAAATGTCTAAAACCCCTTTACATATATAAACTCAAAATTAGCATAAATCTGGAAAAATGACCAGACCCTAAATCAATTGCATAGTTTCCCTGACTGTCGAGAGCTGGAGACTGCTACGGTCTTACTTGAAATTTCTTGGCAGTGGAAGGCTGGTAAGGGAACTTGCGCCTTTTGGAGCAGCGAAATGAAACCCCCGGCCTCCTCGCCTTTGTTCCTGTGGATTCATGGAAGAAGAGGTGTCAGCAAGAACCTAAGGTCATTTACATTGCCGAGATAAACAAATTCAGAATAGGAAAACAACAAGAAAAAAAAGAACCTGCAACCTTACCTAAATTGAGGGGTTGGTGAAAAACAGTAAATGAAAGAATGTATCATGGAACCCCTCTGAAAATACACAGCAGCACGCTGCACCAGACTAAGTAGCCAGACGGAAAAAATGAACTAGACTCCCGGAAGCGGGGAAGCCAAATTGAAGTGACAAAATGAAATGAACCAACCATCAAGCTTGAATAACCCACCAGATTTTACCCAGCCGTAGGATATAGAACCCATGAGCCACACCGTCGATGTGAGTAGCATCCCAAGGATCTAATAGATGAGGTACCGTCCTACCACGCCACGTTAACATGGCCAGGCAGGGTTAGTAAATGTTAGAGCAGTGGACAGATCCATCGGCAGCTGACTGTAAAGAAGAAACTAAATAAAAATCTATGTAATAAATGAAACCATCAGCCAATCAGCAATGGGGTACATCCAGAACACGCGGAAAGGACTCGTATTGGAGTTAGGCGTGCGAAAACAGTGAAGTGATCTGTACCTTGGTGAATGTATCAAGGTTTGTATTAATAAACGAATAAACTTTAAATTACAACGAATCACCCATGTAATATTAATAAGATTATGATACAAACCATTTATATGTACAGTGACTCAAACTCTAGAGCAATAATATAACTCCCTTTTGTATTTTCTTTTGTATATGATTAAAAATATATATATATATATATATATATATATGTGTGTGTGTGTGTGTGTGTGTGTGTGTGTGTGTGTAATGGAGATGTGATAGTGGTATCAAAGCCCAGATTACAAAACTGTGGCCTTTGGCAACTAATTGTTGAATTCTTGATATAATCTTTTGATGATTGTTAACTTACTAATGTTTTAAGTACAGGATGCCAGTAGATTAAGAGAAGAGCGGGCAGTGTTCCACACAGGAGTATGGCTGGCCCAGGACCTGCGACATTCCCTCAAAATAATCCTGAGATATGGATACAGCTGGGAGAGGAGGCACACAATACCAATCTTACAATATTGGAAACAGTTCAGGAACTAAAGAATGAGATGGTTCACCTACGGGAGGACAACGCAAGACTAACTATGGAACAGGAAAAAATTATGAAAAGCCTGTCTGATAGGCAGAATCAATGCCAGCCGATCCCTAGTCCTGAACAAGAACGAATGTCTGAAGAACAAGGTTACCACACAGAACAGGAAGAGAATCGGGAAGAGAAATCAGATAACGCTTTCGAGCACCCCGCAACAAAAAGGCAGTGAATAGAACTACAAGGGGAATTTCGAAAAATAAAACCACCACATTTCGATGGAGAGTTGGAAGAGGCAGCTGAGGCCTGGCTTATTAACATGAATAAGTACTTCCAATTATATGAATATGATAACAACCTAAAGGCCCGACTGGCCATCTTCCAACTGCAGGGGAAGGCCACCTTGTGGTGGGAAGAGGTTAAGATTGTGCGTGGGGTAAATGAGCAAAGTATCACTTGGGAGAAGTTTAAAAAATACTTCAAGGAAAGATACTTGACTGAACGATTTTATGATGAGAAAGCAAAAGAATTTCATGAACTGCAGCTTGGGCAACAAACAATGGATGAGTTTATCACCCGATTTACTTCTTTACTCCGATATGTGCCTTATATACGGGAGGAAAAGGCTAAGGTACAGTGATTCGTCAGAAGTTTGCCCGTGGCAATGAGGGAAAATTGAATTCAATAACCCAAAAATGATGGACGAGGTTATACAAAAGTCCAGGATATGCTATCAGCAAAGTAAGCAGAAGGGAGAACTTATGGGAAAGAAGTGGACTGACAAGAAAGGAAACAGGGTCCCTATGGGCAAGAAGGAAAATCGAGGCAACATTAGCAAGGGGTTCTCAAAAGGGCAAAACACCAGAAATCTGCAAAAAAATCAGTTCAAAATCAGACCACCTACTGAAAACAGATTTAGTGAACAGACTGGTAAAGTTGATAATGAAGGGACAACAAGACCCCCAGTGCAATGCTGGGGATGTGGAGGGCCACATTACGTTAAAAATTGTCCTCACCGGAAAGGAACTGATCAGATTTCACAGATCCACGAGGCATCTACGGTAGGCGATGTGGCCCAGAGCATCCCGAAAATTAACGCCGCACTCGAAGACCATCAGGCTGAGTACCAGCCGACAATGGTGGAGTTTGAAGGTAAAATTTTTGATCACCCTGTATCTGTTTTAATTGATCCCGGTGCTACGTTAAGTTATGTAAGTCCAAAGGTTGTGGAACAGTGTAAATTACAGTCGATTAAGTTTAAAAATTCTTGGCTAGTACAGTTGGCAACTGGAGCAAAGAGACGTGTGCTAGCCAAAGTTAATGATTGTCCACTTGAGATAGCAGGTCAGCCTTTGAAGGTAGATCTAAACATACTTCCCCTTGGGTCGTATGATGTGTTGATAGGCATGGACTGGCTGGAAAAACGCTGGTCCATTATAAATTGCAAAACAAAAACAATCTGCTACAAGAATGAATTGGGAGAGCAGCAGGTAATGCAAGGCATTCTGAGGCTAGTACAGATACGGCCCATAACCGCTTCACAACTGGAAAAGTGTATCCAGAAAGGGTGTCAGGTATATGCTATTCAGGTTGGTTATGCTAATTCAAAGGACAAGACTGCCACCTTAGGAAGTATTCCAATAGTTCAAGAGTTTGCAGATGTGTTCCCTGAAGAGATACCAGGACTGCCACCCAAGAGAGACATAGATTTCACCATTGAATTGGTGCCAGGGGCAGCCCCGGTGTCCTGAGCTCCATATCGTATGAGCACACCGGAATTGACAGAGCTGAAAATGCAGTTACAAGAGTTATTAGATAAAAACTACATCCACCCCAGTGTGTCACCCTGGGGAGCCCCCGTGTTGTTCGTCAAAAAGAAGGATGGAACCCTTCGCATGTGTATGGATTACCGTCAACTGAATAAGTTGACAATTAAGAACAAATACCCGCTACCTCGTATTGATGAATTATTCGATTAGGTGAAAGGGGCTACGGTATTCTCTAAAATTGACTTGCATTCGGGATACCATCAGATCAGAATTAAAGAGGAAGATATAGCCAAAACTGCCTTTAGAACTCGCTATGGGCACTACGAGTTCGTAGTACTACCTTTTGGGTTAACCAATGCCCCCGCGACCTTTATGTGCTTAATGAACAACATATTTCATTAGTATTTAGACAAATTTGTGTTAATCTTTATTGATGACATCCTGATATACTCTCGAAGCATCAAAGAGCACAAGGAGCATCTTAGACGGGTATTGCAAACTCTCCGGGAGCATCAATTATATGCCAAATACAACAAGTACGATTTCTTTAAGGAACAAATTCAGTACTTAAGACATATTATTACTAAAGACGGAATTGCGGTGGATCCTGAAAAGATCAAGACCATAATGGAATGGCCAGTACCGAAGGATGTAACGGATATAAGATCCTTTATGGGGTTAGCAGGTTACTATAGGTGGTTTGTGGAAGGATTTTCCAGAGTGGCCTATCCTATCACCTCCCTGCAGAAAAAGGGGAAAATTTTTAAATGGACAGCTGAATGCCAAAAAAGTTTTGAACAGCTCAAGCATCTGCTCACCACTGCGCCTGTATTAAGCATAGCAGATCCAGGTAAGGACTATGTGGTATGCATGGATGCAAGTAAGGAAGGGGTAGGAGGAGTCCTGATGCAGGAGGGTAAGGTAATCGCCTATGAGTCAAGGAAGTTAAAGGAACATGAGCAGAAATATTCTACCTATGATTTGGAGTTGGCAGCTGTCATTCACGCCCTAAAGATGTGGTGTCACTATCTGTTGGGTAGAAAATTTCTGCTAATGACAGATCACCACAGCCTGACTAGTTATTTCAATCAGCCTACCTTAAATGCTAGATAGGCACAGTGGGTAGATTTTCTGAGTGGTTTTGATTTTGAGATTAAACATTTGAAAGGGAAGGAGAACCATGTAGCAGACGCTTTAAGTCGAAAGGTACACTGCCTCTACGAAATTTCTTGCAGCGAAGGGTGGACTACCTTCGATGAAGTGGTTAAGGAGGCAGCAAATCAGGATCTGAAATATTAGCAAATAGGATAGCAAGCTCAAAATCCAACCAGCAGTGAATATCAGCAAGGTTATGCGATGGATGCTACTGGCCTGTTGAGATATAAAAAAAGACTATATGTGCCCAACCAAAGTAATATTAAAAGTCTGATTTTAGATGAATTTCATAAGAGTCCCTACGCGGGACATCCAGGTTACCAAAAATTGATTACCACACTCCAGAAGGAGTACTACTGGCCAGGCATGAAGAAAGATGTAGCAGAATATCTAGCACGATGTTTGGAATGTCAACAAGTCAAGGCAGAACATCAGCACCCTGCGGGACTATTGCAGCCACTACCAATTTCGGAATGGAAGTGGGAAACCGTCTCTATGGATTTTATAACCGGATTACCCAAATATAAAAAAAAGCAATGACTCTATCATGGTGGTGGTGGACAAATTAAGCAAAGAAGCCCATTTTATACTAGAACAATCCACTTTCAAAGTGGTGCAGATTGCCAACATCTTCATGCAGAATGTTTTCAGCTTACATGGACTGCCAAAAACCATAATTTCTGATCGCGATGTGAAATTTACATCAGCCTTCTGGAGGACTCTGTTTGAGAGGTTGGGAACTCAAATAAATTTCAGTACTGCCTATCACCCTCAAACAGATGGATAGACAGAACAGGTGAACCAAGTAGTGGAAGACATGCTGAGATCGTACATAATGCAACAACCATCAAAATGGGAAGATTATCTGCATTTGGTCAAATTTGCGTACAACAACAGCTATCATACTTCTTTGCAAATGAGCCCTTTTGAAGTGTTGTACAGAAGAAAATGCCGCACACCCTCCAGTTGGGGAGGACTTGAAGACAAGCTATTGTTGGGGCTCGAAATGCTAAGGGAGATGGAAGAGATGGTCAAGAAGGTGTGAAGCAACTTAAAGGCAGCCCAAGATAGGCAAAATAATTTTACCGACAGGAAGCGAAGTTTTAAGGAATATCAAGTAGGTGATCACGTGTATGTGAGAATAAGACCTAAAAAGAGTACATTACATTGGAGCGGGTGCAGCAAACTGGCACCACGGTTTTGTGGGCCATTCCAAATATTAGCTAGAGTTGGGCCAATGGCTTACCAACTTGCTCTACCAAGCCATATTCATGTTCACAACATCTTTCATGTGTCTATCTTAAAAAGATACATTTATGATCCTAAGCATATAGTCAGTTGGCAAGATATCCAAATAAAAGGGTTACTTAGGTAGACCTAAATAATTTTGTTATTAAGGAAAATAAACTGATGTGGGCTTTTTTTGTTTCAGGTCGAGCCAAAAGGAGAATTATCAGTTGAGCCGTTGAATATACTCGACCGGAGAGAGGTAATGCTACGGAAATGAGCCATCACCCAGGTTAAAATGCAATGGCAGCACTTTGGATCGGATGAGGCTACCTGGGAGGATGAACAGCTCATGAAAGAAGCATATCTGGTTCTGTTTATGTCTAGAAAACATTTGGATGATGTTTGATTTCAGGGGGGGAAGATGTGATATCCCCAAATTTGTTGTAAATATTTTGTTTTACCGCAGTAAAGATAGATATACTGTAATTATTTATTTTACCATAGTAAGCAGATATACTATAATATTTTGTTTTACCACAGTAAAAAGCAAACTGGTAATTATGGTTGTTAATGTTAAGTTAAACATTGTGTTAACTTTGAAATAGGGAAATGTTGTGAATTAAGCAGGCTCTGTAACTTCTCAAGGGGATGTTGGAAAAGATCACTTGATTGAAAGAAAAACCCTAACTACCTCCCCATGCCCCAAAGAAAAGAGTGGGAGGGGAGGGAAAAACTCGTGTTGAAAGGTCAGACGAAAAGAAAGGGGAAAATATGACGCTAAGTCTGGTCAGGACCAGATAGCACAACACTGTGTGCAAATAGACTTGCAGAGGACAGTGGTCTTGCAAGAAGCTAGGGGGGATATTTGGTCTGGAGGACAAATCTCAAGGATGGGTGGATAAAGAGCTGCAGATGATAAGGTGTCTTCTACCCTGATGGTCTTTTTCTTTAAAGAGTCAGGTATGTAACACCTTTAAATATCTGTTGCTCAGCCGAATTTATGAGACTTTATATGACTGTTAATTGTAATGATAGGAAGTTAAATATTTGCATGCTCTGTAATTAGAGAAATTACAGGAATGAAAAGATATAGTCTTGGGTTAATGTTGTTTAACCCTCAGAATCCGAAAAGATTAGAGACATAACTAATTGGAGTAAACTGGTTACTGAACTGACCCTAGGTCTCTGAGGAGCAATAGGTAGGGAAAACGTTACAGTTTAGTGAAATGTTAACATCTGGTGAGTCCTCTACAAATACACTGTATGTAGAAAGTAAAAGAAATAGTTCTGGTAGCTCTGTTTTTGAGAATTATACACAATAAGAACTGGTAGATATGCTTAATTCATTATCTGGAAATTGAATCTTTAATAAATAAAAAAATAAGAATAGTTCCGTATATTGCCTTCTCAAACTTAGATATTATAGAATAGACTTCTTTCATTCAAGACAAATTATGGTGGAGAGAGAAAATTAACACATAGAGCTAGATATCAGTGAAACCCTAATAGCACAACTAGTTATCTGAAAACAACGAAGTCGGAGAATACAAATCATTAATTACATAGTCTATAATCAAGAACGTGAAGAACTCCGGAAGCTAGTTATAATAAATGAACTTTGAAGAAAAAACATTGAAGAACGCTACTGTATATTATTACGAATGGAGCCATGAGTCGCAGTAGCTAGCACAGGCAGAGTCGCAATATAATATCTAATACATATTAAAAATGGTGAAAACATAGCTGTAAAGGCTGTATACCATAGTTAAATTAGAACCGAACCCATAGAAAGGTTTCAATGACCCTCATGAAACAAAACAAGAACACACAACGCGATACGCGCAAAAGGATTATACAGTGTGAGAATCTTTTGCACAAAAAATAACACTAGATAGGTCAAATAAACTTAAATACTCCCAGAAGGAAAGCAAAGTGAATTGTATCGATCGAAAGAGACTTAAATAAGCAGTAAATAGTCCTTTATAAATTACATTCGAGAGAATTTAAAGACTTGGGTAGTACCAGAGTAACCCAGATAAGAGAGCAAAGTTATGGGCTTAGCTAACATCCCAGTTTCCAGGTCAAAAACTACTAAAACCCTTCGACCAAATCCATTAAATGGACCTGTTTTGTTTATGTTGCAATAGTAGGAAAATTCCTCAACCATAAAGGCCATCCAGCAAATGTCTAAAACCCCTTTACATATATAAACTCAAAACTAGCGTAAGTCTAGAAAAATGACCAGACCCTAAATCAATTACATAGTTGCCCTGACTGTCGAGAACTGGAGACTGCTATGGTCTTACCCAGAATTTCATGGTAGTGGAAGGCTCGTATGGGAACTCGTGCCTTTTGGAGCAGTGAAACGAAACCCCTAGCCTCCTCGCCTTTGTTCCTGTGGATTCATGGAAGAAGAGGTGTCAACAAGAACCCGAGGTCATTTACATTGCCGAGATAAACAAATTCAGAATAGGAAAACAACAAGAAAAAAAAGAACTTGCAACCTTACCTGGATCGAGGAGTTGGTGACAAACAGTAAATGGAAGAATGTATCATGGAACCCCTCTGCGAATACACGGCAGCACGCTGCACCAGACTAAGCAGCCAGACGGAAAAACCGAACCAGACTCCCGGAAGCGGGGAAGCCAAAATGAAGTGACAAAATGAAATGAACAACTAGCCATCGAGCTTGAATAACTCACCGGAGTTTACCCAACCATAGGATCTAGAACCCATGAGCCACACCATCGATGTGAGTAGCATCCCGAGGATCCAATAGATGAGGTACTGTCTTTCCATGCCACGTTACCATGGCCAAGCAGGGTTAGTAGATATTAGAGTAGTGGACAGATCTGTCGGCAGTTGACTGTAAAGAAGAAACTAAATAAAAATCTTTGTACTAAATGAAACCATCGGCCAATCAGCAACACGGTGCATTCAGAACACGTGGAAAGGACCCATATTGGAGTTAGGCATGCGAAAATAGGGAAGTGATCTGTACCTTGGGGAATGTATCAAGGTTTGTATTAATGAACGAATAAGCTTTAAATTACAGCGAATCACCCATGTAATATTAATAAGATTATGATACAAATCATTTATATGTACAGTGACTCAAACTCTAGAGCATTAATATAACTCTCTTTTGTATTTGCTTTTGTATATGCGTAAATATATATATATATATATGTGTGTGTGTGTGCGTGTGTGTGTAATGGAGATGTGACAAAATCACTCCCTTAAAATTTTGGAAAAAATAATGAAATAGTGAATAAATTTTCACTGTTTAAAAGAACTTATGAGATTATATTTCAAAAAATCAATTGCGGGCCATTTTGTTTTCCTGAATTTTTATTAAATTTAAATAGGAATAGAGATTGTAAAAGTATTTACTAGCAAAATAAATAGTTAATTTTTTATTATACACGGTTTTCTATTTTCTATTTTTTTTTCTTTTTCTTATGAATTGTGAATAATCTAATAGAAACTGTAAAAAAGATTAACAGTAAAAGGAAAAATTTTTGCTATCCAGGGTTTTGAGTGAATCACCATACCTTTCAAATTTGTATCTTTCCGGGGTTCCAAAATATTTTTCTACTCCATAGTGCTCCCAGTATGTTTGCCTTGCAAATGATCTCTCTTTTAATTAAACCCTAACATAAATTGTAATTTATTATTATTATTAAATAAACAATAAAATTTGAAGTTTTTACTATGTAGGGTTTTGAGTGAATCACCATACCTTTTAGCTTAATAACTTTGTTGCTCCAAAGTATTATGCTCCTGCACAGTGCTCGTGGTATGTCTCTCTTGCAAATCACTCCCTTAAAATTTTGGAAAAAATAATGAAATAGTGAACAAATTTGCACTATTTAAAAGAATTTATGAGATTATATTTCAAAAAATCAATTGCAGGCCATTTTTTTTCCTGAATTTTTATTAAATTTAAATAGGAATAGAGATTGTAAAAGTATTTACTAGAAAAATAAATAGTAATTTTTTTATTTTACACGGTTTTCTATTTTTATTTTTATTTATTTATTTATTTCTGAATTGTGAATAATCTAAGAGAAATTGTAAAAAATATTAACAGTGAAAGACAAAAATTTTGTTATCCAAGGTTTTGAGGGAATCACCATACCTTTCAAATTCGTATCCTTTTGGGGTTCCAAAATATTTTTCTACTCCATAGTGCTCCCAGTATGTTTGTCTTGCAAATGATCTCTCTTTTAATTAAACCCTAACATAATTTGTAAATTTTTTATTATTATTAAATAAACAATAAAATTTGAAGTTTTTACTGTGCAGGGTTTTGAGTGAATCGCCATAACTTTTAGCTTATGATCTTCTGGATAGCTTTGCTGCTCCAAAGTATTATGGAGCTCCACAGTGCTCCTGGTATGTCTCTCTTGCAAATCACTACCTTAAAATTTTGGAAAAAGTAATGAAATAGTGAATAAATTTTCACTATTTAAAAGAATTTATGAGATTATATTTCAAAAAATAAATTGCGGGTAATTTTTTTTCGAACATAGAAAGTGCCCCAACATAGCCAGTACGCCAATTTTGTTCAACACACCAACATGATGCAATTTTTTTTTTTTTAGAAATCTTAAAACGATGCGATTAATTTTTTTAAAGAAGTGATTTGTATTTAAAAGCATCAATGATGTAATTGTTATAAGAGCACCAAGATGGTTGAACTCGTTTCTATTTTCTAAAATTTAGAAACAAGGGCATATCGGTGTTGCTTGTCTTTTGAAAGGAATTAGTGTATTTCTTTACAACAACACCAATATAATAACATTTTTTTATTTCAAAATACCAAAAACCGGTGCGGGTATTATTCAAACACCCTGGTGTTATTTAAATGCATCAATGGAATTTTTTCTAATAAGTGCACAAGCGAGGTTTAAAAGTTATCTGAATTTTCTTTTCACATAAAATGGCATATTAATCTCAAATTATCCTTTAGGATGCATCCAAGTGAATTAGAGTAGTTCATAATATACATTTTCCACTTAAAATTTCCTTATTCTTGAAAAATGGTTTGAAAACTATATTTAAATTCAGATTGTGGTTATATGGTTCTTGAGATTAATTTTAGATATGCATACAAAATTTTATTTATGATTTTTCTCAAATATAGGGACAAAATCTCAATTATATCAAACGTCTAATTCTTCAAATTCTAGTTTTTTCCTTATTGTTGGTCAAAGTCCTTCACGGAGTTCCTCCTTTCTGTCTCTAGTAAGTTTAAATTTTAATTATATTTTGATTATCTAATTGAATTTATTTACTTTTAATCCATGTCAATTTGAATAAAAATGCATCCAAATTTGTACGGTCTTGATTCAAAATCAAGTTCAGATGCAAACAATATGCTTGCATTTCAAAAACTTCGCAAGCTCTTATTAGGAGCAACATCTCTCAAGCTATTTGTAGATAAAATGGGTGACCTCTTCACCCTAACAATTGGAACGTGGAAACTTTGAGCCATGATCTCAGATCAACAATGGTAATAATTGTTTGGTATAATGTAATTTCAACAAAACAATTGCATTGACATGCTTACTAATATCATTGATATTGTACTAATGACGTTCAATATTTTTTGAAATTAGGATTCTAGTGATGATGAGCAACCCACCTATGATCTTCTAGTGCACCCCACTACAATGTCAACTCAATAGAAGGCTACACTAAGAGAAATACTCAAAGAGGAAGCATATAAAGAATGGTTGAATCAACCACCTATTCAATTCCCACTACATCTAAATTCACCAATTAGGAATGACTACAACAATAGTAGATCTTTATCACAAGTTGGTAATGGAGGCAATCAAATAGAGTTTGGTATGGATGTTTACTTATGGTATACCATTGCCATGGAGGAAATTTTATTAGATGCATTCTAGAACGATGAGCTAGGGGATGATGATCATATCAATGATACCTTATTAAAAAGCCTGAAATATGCTTCCACCACCTTTCTCTTTGGACTTGGAAGCAAGTCAAAGTCTACTCAACTGGGAACAACAATGTTTTTGTACAACTTGGAAGAAACTTTTGGCATGTCAAATGCATCTTTCTCAGAAATATTGAGGTAATTCACCTGCATGATTGATCGAGTCCCTTATGTTTTGAGAAATCTTTTCACACAATCAACATTAAAAATGGTTGTTTTTACAAATGTTAAATATTAACATTGTATAACTATATTCCCTACTAACTACAAGTTAATCAAATACAAGGTTCTTCCTAGTGATAACGTCTTATCGATTAGCTATGAATAGGTTAAGCAATTGTTGAAAATGTTGGTTGTTGAGTATATATCATATCATGCATGTGTGAATGAGTTCACTCTATATGTAGAGAATATGCAGACAAGGAGATATGTTTGAAATTTGGGCAGTACATGTACCATACTAAAAAAAAAAAGGTAGGTAAATCACATGGTCCTCCTCATAATATTTAAAGCACATGCGTATAATCCCAAGGATTCAAAGGCCGTTTCGTTGCAAAGAATTAGCTATGTTGCAGGGATGACATACCTTCCACAAAAGTGAGTCAGGAGTTATGTGAATCCCAATAGATCCAATAGCCATGAAGAATATAGAGGATACGTGGCCTGAAAATTTTAAGGATGAAATGCAAATTCTACGACTTAGCATAGCCATGGATGGCGTCAAACCATATTCCCTTCAAAACACCAACTATTTTGTTTGGCATGTAGTAGTGATCAATATTAATACCCCCCCATAGTTATCTGTGAAGAATGAACATCTGATGTTGTCTCTCATAGTCCATGGTAGAAGACAAGTGAAGAGTATGGATGTCTACTTACAACCATTGGTAGATCAATTGAAGGAATTATTGGAAGTGATACATGTGTACAATGTATCAAGACCCATCGCAAAAGAGAGGATTTTTACATTGTATGTCATATGTGATTACACCATATATAATTATCCAGGCTTAGGAGTTTGCTATGGTAGATTTCATTTTTATTGATTTGTTTATATACGTAATAATATTGTTTATCATACTAATTTAATTCACTGCAATTATTCTGATCTTCATGGGCACTAATGTGTGGTCTCGTATATAATAATTTCACAGGTCTTGTAACAACAAGGTATCATGGATGTAAATGTTGTGGACCTTCTCTGAAAGCTAGGTGGTCCGACCACCTACGAATGCCAGTGTAAGACTGGTCCAGCGTATTCCTCCTAGAAGAGCACCCTTACATAAGAGAAACATCTGCTTTCAATGGTAAACTAGAGAGAACCCAAAGGCCTGTAGTAATGACACTAGTTGAATGACTTAGAGCATATTAGAGAGAGAGAATGAGAAGTATTTTGCATAAATATTTGATTCAAATGGGGAGCCTATGTTTGATGATCCAGAATTCTTAGACACCTATGTTGAGAAATTCCCCATTGGGATGAGAAGAAAATTATCTTTTATGAGCTCCCATATTGGGAACATCTTAAGATTGCCCACTTACTATATCCCATGCATATATTTAAAATTGTTTCATCTTCTCTATGGAGGCAGATATCATTGAAATAAAGTGACGCATTGCCTATTAGGAGAGATATTATTTATTCAAAAACTAAAAAGAAACATTGGCCAAAACAAGAAACTAGAGAAGAGGTTGGTCCTTCTAGGTCTTCAAAGAAGGTGATGTCCCATTTATTTTCAAGAATCATGATATTTTGTTTCGCAAAGGAAGTTACAATGAGTGTGAGGGTGCCTTATTTATATGGGTCTTCACTATAACATTGCTTCACTATGGAAGTCTGTTTGTTGGGGTTGAAATCACATGACCATTTGAACCTTCTAAGAGTAGATATGTCAAAAACATGAATATGTGTGTGTGTGTAATCATATATTTTATAATTAATTTTTCTATAATGTACTATTTACTGTGTAGTGTCATTATCCTCTGCTCATGCATGGGTGTGTGAACCATGAATTCCCCCAAGACCTATGATGTGCCATATCTAAATTATCTACATTTGTGTGTTGGATCACATCAATGGAGATTCATATGGCTAGAAGTCCACTGTGGAATCAAGAGATAGTTGAGAATGTTTATATGTTTGAGAAGGAACTTCTAACAAGTTTAATGGACTTGCAAGTTCATCTTCTAATTCACCTAGTAGATGAGTTGAATTATTTGGAGTGGTTTCTTTTGATTGGATTTTCTTATTACAGAGGTACATGAAGATATTGAAAGGTTTTGTTTGACAAAGGGAAAAACGGGAGAGGTCTATGGCAAAGGGCTATATATCGTATGAGTCTTTCTATTATGCTAGTGAGTACATCAAGTAGATCAATAGCACATGAGGTGCGATGATTTGGGACAAGGAAAGGGATGAAGACAAAAGAGAAGGGGAGCTTCTCAAAATGAATGGAAAGAGGAACATGGTAAAGAGTAAGTTCAAACTTATCATTTGTCAAAATACTACACACTAACTATTCACACTGAACTTCATAATAATGCATATTTTGATCTCATACATACTATGTGTGTGTGTGTGTGTGATTTAATTAGCGAATTCAAAAATTAAAGCCATCAACAAATTCATTCTTTACAATATGGAAGTGACAGAACTGTGGGTCTCATTGTATGAACAAAAGAGGAGGTAATGAGACAATGATAGGAGCTAATTCAAATGGTTGAATGGTAGAAGAATGCTTTATCTTTATCATTTAAAAAAAAATATGCCAATGATATGCGCTAATAGTTGGGTTGATGATCCAATAAAAAATAAATACAATGCATCTGGTTGTTACCTGCGTGCTGAAGAGGATGTGATAAACCTAAGGATTGGGTGCAAAATCTTGGTATTTATAATATCTTTCTGTATGGTTTTAACTTCATATTTCACGTTTGAATTGCATAATATATATAAATAATTATGTTCAGGTTATTGGACACATGACACTATGAATTTTTCACTTGTTTATAGGTGCATTTGTTCCCATCTATATGCGCATATGGATATCATTTTTGCACGGAGGCTATCAATGATGGATGCATGACACAATATTGTGGAGTGGAAGTCGAGTTCAACCAATCTAGTGATTCCAGCCACCGTGATCAAAACCTAATGCAGGGGACGTTGGGTAACGTTGGGAAGATACAAGATATTGTTCAAGTGGACTTCTCTTCGTTCTAATGTGTTATTTTTAGGTGCAAGTGGTGGGACACCATTAATTGGAGTAAGGCAAAAGAAGATCACAATATGATGATAATATCTATCAACTCTAAGAAGATGTGGCATGAAGCTAGGGAGACTTATGTTTTGCCAAAACAATGCAGCCGGTTGTTCTTTTACCTAGATATGTTGGATAGGGATTGGTGGTTCTTATTCAGACACGGGCCTAGATAAAAAATATTTTTGAGAACAAGAGTGTTATCATGTGAAGCAAGGAAAATAATCAGGGCAATGACAATGGAGAGTGATATGTACTTGTGTTATTTAATCATTTATACTATTGTTGTATGTTTTTGTTTTCTTTATTTCAGTAATTATATTGTTTTTTTATTTATCTTGTTGCAATTTTATAATATAATTGGTAACACTCACAAACTTTTTTACACGTTTTTTTGCAGTGAAAACATTTTTACACTTAAAACTAAGTATCTATAGTTGTGTACAATATCTAAGATAGTAAAGATTCAAGGTCACAATACTTCTCAAATAGGAAAATGACAAGAAAATAGTGAATTTAGAAATAACATTGAAGATTTAGTCTCGATTTAGATACTTGTTGGTTTATTAATTAGTTCACATATTTTTCTTCTTCTTTAGTTCAAAATCAATATAAATAATCATGTAGTGATAACTTTATGAGGATTTTAACAATGAAAAAATTGTGTATTAATATGTAAGATTAAATTCTTGACATGAGAGGTAAAGTCATGTTTACGATATTTAAATTACAGTTCTTGCAATATTATGTAAAATGAAAGGAGGTCTTATGCATGTATAAAATGTTGATTACATTTTGCTATGGACCATAAGAGAATCATATGGGCTTACATGGATGCATAAGAGGTTTTAATTTTTTCTTCATGGATAATGGAACAATTTTGATTTTTCTTTTCAATGGTAATTATAAATAAAAGTTGAATTAATAAATTATTTATGGCTAAGAATTAAATGATAAATAATGTGATGTTGATTAAGAGGCATTTGTTTGACTTTCAAATATACTTGGTGATACATTTTTCATTCCTATTTAGATTATGTAAAATAAATATCTATTTTTATGTATTTATAAGTAAATTATTTAAAGTAGACATGTCTTTATCATTGTGAACATGATGTAAATGTGAAAACATACTGACTATCTAGTGATAAGTATGTGGAAAAAATAATATATTTTGAGTTCTTCATTAAGAAATAATAAAATATATTATTTGCCAAAAATTTAAATCTAATATAGTATCATTTTTGTATTATTTAACTCACATTTATTATTAAAAGGGTTAAATTTAAACCATTACTATAACAAATAAATAACCAAAATAACAGCAAAATGTTATATCTTTATTAATAGAAAAATGTTCACTTGTCTCTTTAAGGGAGAACTTCCAATAGAGAAAATCCCCAACTACAAGTAACTTCACAAGCCTTATTTTACATTACGTTATCGTCATCCTTAGAGAGAGAAATTTATAATTTAAATCAGTAAAAGTTGCTATAAATATTAAAATTAAATTGCTTGAAAATATCATAAGTTTGGTAATAAATTAAATTTTATAAATATATATATCTATTTAAATTATATTAAATCTAAATTAATTATAAAAAAAATCTGAGTTAAGTTTTTTAAATTTAAGAATAGATTGAATTCTGTAAACCAATATGTAATTGGTTAATTTATTTTAATAATTTATTATTATTAGTATTTTATATTAAAAAATGAATGAGTTACACATTTTCGTGTTATTAAGACCTAACTAAATTATCTTACCTTCAATTATTTTTCCCTTGTGAGTATTGAAACATTTTACTAATTAAGTTAGACTAAATATCGATGAACTATCTAAGCAATAGAATAATATTTAATCATAATTTTACAATCATAGTTTCAACCATACTAAACTTTGTAATTTATCAAAATATCTTTGCATTTTTTAAAAGGTAAATCATTTTGCATAGAATCTCATATATAAAAGTTTGATATAAGTACACTAGTACATAATATAAAATATTTTTTATTTCATAAAAATAAACATCATGATGATAACCATCTAACAAACATAAACATCATTAGCTAGCACACAAATATAATAATATAATAGGGAATCATCATCACGATCACATCTAAAAAAACACAAACATTATATTCTAACATCATCACCACACACATCCTCAAATTAATATACATCTCATGTCAAATAATTATTATCACATACACATCTATCTACAAGAACATTAAATGAACATATCTAAAATTACCTAAAAATGTACACGTCAACATGAACATATAAATTAAGTACATAAACATGAACAAAAAATAATATGATATATATATATATATATATATATATACAAGTCAAATAATTGCAATCAAATATCTAGTACAATAAACATAGTAATGTGAGCTGCTTGGTCTGTAGTAGAAGACAATGGATGGTCAACTACTACCTCAACATCTGTCGAACTCTGAGGTGGAGGAGGAGGTGGATAGTATACAATAAAAGGCAATGGATGGTCAATTACTACCTCAACGTGGCCTGGTGAACTCTTAGGTGGAGGAGGAGGTGGTTGTTCAGCTCTATTAGGAGAAACATAAGGCACATCCTCTAGCTCTGGAATCTCATCATCAGGTCATTCAGGAGGAGGTGTACTATGAGAAGGATCATCGACAACTTGATGACCATGATTGATGGGGTAGTACTACTGAAAGTATCATGATCACCACCCTCATCATCATGATCATGATCACCACTCTCATCATCATGATAATCATCACCACCCTCATCTAACATATCTGTCGTTGCATGCCCTACATGCCTCATCATTTCCAGTTGCCTACTAGCTTCGAAAATATGATGCATAACAAACATCATCTTGTGTGGACAGTCCATGTGGAGATCCATGAACCTAGTATCTATGCTAATATCTCGAGCCCTCACAGGGCAGACTCCCTCCAAAACCAGTATTCCATCCAAAATCATAGACCAACCCTATGGCCCCAGACACCCATTCCCCATTGAGGATCTGCCTCACCCTCTTAGGCCTTGCCCATCTCCTCGTCTCCTCCATCTGGTGGGCGAGGAGGCATGTCCCCATCGAATGTATCGATGTCTACAAAATATATTGTACACAATGATAATTAGAAAATTTCATTAAATAATCTAATAAAACAAGTTTAAAAATGTGCTAGAATAGATTATATTCTAATTAATCAATAAAATAAAATGAAATCAGATTAATTTAAAGAAAACATTAGTATTAACTCTATCATCTAGAGGTTCAACCGAGGTGAAGAGGACATTGGGACACTATCTTCAATCATTCCTCGCATACAGAAATGCCAACGCGACAAATCCATGGTCATGTTCACTAACCAACAGTGCCAATGCCTTGGTAGAAATCATGGCTGGATACTTTGACAAGCCCCTCTTGGCATCATCTGGCCCCACATGAACATTTGGACCTTAGTGATTGACTTATGAGGATGACGATCAAATGTAGGCCTCATATCTCAAAACCTCTCAAAAAATAAACAAAAAATCTCTGAAGTGAAATGGAAGGTCACACTCCCTTATCTGAATGCATAATATCTATCTAAAACAATAGAAATCTGCCTCAAAAAAATGGTATACCATCTGATACAACGTGGCATCTGAATAAAAGAATCTACATAATATAAAAGAGGGTAACTAATGTCTTTCCCATCACTCGTAGAGTTTGCAATTGCGGTGACTAATAACGAGAGACACCTAACCTCTTGTGTAGCAAAAGAAGAAATTTGTAGTTCTCTGCTAAGCACCTCAAAATCTGTTGGACATATTGGATGACGTTTGACATATCTCTGAGTGTAGGCACGTTGAGTCTCAGCTGTAACCCCGTGGGGGACATCGGGGAACTAGGGAAAATCCTCCCCTCTTGGATAGGCCAGTGATAAAGTATATGTCCTCCTTAGATGCCCTATACCATGGCCCAAGACTCACACATAAATATTGCGCCTAGGCACTCCATCAGTGGATCAGATGCACTAATAAGATAGAGTGCTCCTCCAGGGATGTAGCCTCCTAATCATACTTGAGGAGGCCTACATTCCTTAAGAGCACTCAAGTTGCTGCAGTAATAGGGCAAGGGTATAAATCCTTCTCCCTCTCTTTGGCCTCCCATGCTCGGACCATATTATATGGGTCTTCCATTTACTCCTGCTCTTGCTATTTCTCCCTCTACTGATGTCTCTCATACATGATTGACATAAAAAATACATCAACCTCATAAATAAAATACATTTTTTTTATATGAAAGATGTATTTCTAAATATCGAAACATAACTTCAAATTAAAAAAACAAATCATGAGTGCACCCAAAACACAGTCATGCATCGGCTCCAGTGTGTTGTCAAACAAGGTCGCACCAACATCAGTGCATACATACATATGATGCAACGTTGTTGGTTCACAAATTTAAATTTTCATTGCGATGCGTTAGACTTATGCAGTGGTGTGGACATATAACCTTTTCACACCAGTATAGAACATTCAGGTTATCAAACGCACTGAGCTATAGCTATATTTTTAAATATTATTTTTTCCATGCGTTTGGTAAATATATATGTATTGGTTGTAATATACTTATGTACAATTTATAACTTTCATGATGCATTTTCATTTACGAAATGTATCGCAATAATAGTCATGCATTATGTTCACGCACCGAACTGTGGTGCACCCTGTAAATTTACAGGGTGTACCGCTATCGGTGTGAGCCAAACATATCGAGTGCACTGCGTAGGGAATTTTGTTTTTCAAAAATGATGGAAATTTTAAACTAATTTGAAATTCTAATATCTTAAAAAATTAAATTAGAGAGAAACATAGACATTACCTAGACATTTGCTCATTGAGGAGACATTGTTGAGGTGTAATGGAGAAAAACAAATTTTACCATGGTTTTAAAAAATTGGAAAGTCAGGCAATGAGCACGGTATGGAAGGATGGTGAGCAAGAGAAGCACTGACGTTAGGGTGATTGCATGAGGCAAGAGTGGCACTGGTACTTCAGAGCTCTCCAAAATTGTAGATGGTAAAAACTAAATTTACGTCCGAGAGTTTCTTTTATTTAACTCTCCTCTAGTGTGTTACTATAACTACATCGGTGTGGAAGATATCCAAGAGCACCACATTTTTTCTTAAATTAAAAAATCTATAGCAATTCTTTTGTTAAGACGCCCCAATGCATTCTAATATAGGTAATGCACCAGTGATTTTTTTAACTATAACACCACTCTTTTTAAAAAAATTAAAAACTTCTTGGTGGTTCTCTTTAGATGATGCCTTGGGGAATTTTAGTACATTTATCTCACTGGTGAATCGTTGGAAAATAGCACCGCATTTTTTTGAAATTTAAAAACTATAGCGGTTCTCCTTCTTGTTATGCACCAGGGCATTTTACTATATGATGGGCACTGGTGTTGTCGGTGTATATATCACCGATAATTTTTAAAAGTAATGTTTTTCTGGTGCCATTGATTATTCAAGCATCAATGTGTTGTGTTATTTAGTACACCGTGTTTTCTTATTTTATAAAATAATTTTTCCACAATGCACCATGTCCTATCTTACAACGATGCTTGTATGTATATTAAAGCACCCATTCTTTTGTAGATTGTAGATGCACCATCCAAAAAACATCAGCTAAAACATCCGCCCACCCACCTCCACCACAAACTGATTTTTGGGTCATTTTTATAGGGGCTTTCGCAAAAAATACACTATAAGATCTTTTCCTTGTAGTGGGAAGACATGGAATGCGAGATTTAAAATATCACTAATCGGAAAGCTAAGGATATCTAAGGCTACCAACTAAAATTTTAAAAATGGGAAGGTCTATTCTCATCTCTCATATTCACAAGATTCTCAATTTGGTAGTAAAACATTGTTTCCCTAAGCCTTGGACACAAAGCCTAATTTGTTATCGGGAAAACTAGTGTCCATTCAAAGCTTCTAGTCCCACTAAGACGGGTAGCTATCTTAGAAACAAACAAACTAAAGTTACTTGTGTTTTTCTTTATGAGAGATAGATGAGAGAGAAGCAGAGAGTACCAACCTCAGTCTTTCGCTAGTCTCCTTGCTTGTTTCCTGTCTCCCTTGATAGAGCTTCCGCCACTCCTTTCTCACTTTTTCCGCTTCAAAGAACACCTGTAGAGTCAAAGCAGCAAAATACCATCAAAGCATAGAGATATATAACCATAAACAATGTAGGATCAGATTTACATTAACCATATAAATGCATATACGAATACAAGATTCAGAGATATACAAGCATATGGAGGAAAACTCAAATAGCTTTATTGATACAAGTAGTAGAAGAGAGGATTAAAACTAGGCTGTCTGATCCAGCATCATCCTCCCAGCATGAAAGCCCTCTTCACCTCATACAAAGCAAGATCACCCAACAATGTCTTCAAAGAGAAACCAACAACACTTCCTTGCAAATTACAAAATTCCAGCCTTTTGGATCTTTAGGATGGGGGATCCATATATAGATGTTTACAGGAGAGTGAGTCAGCTTCCGGGATTTTGATTAGTGTCATTTCACTGATAGATCTTGGTTCCACTTGGAGATTTCAGATCTCGTACTCATCCCTGGGTGAATTCAGAGAGGCAAGTGTCATATGAGCAGTTTCTAGAAGATTCTTTGAGTTTCCACCTAGCAAACTATTTCTGCCATTTGTTTGCTCTCGCTCATCACACCCTACAGAAGGGCTTTCTAGTATGCATCGCACCCCCCATGTGTAATAGGTGAGATGCATCATACCCTATGCATGGAGCAGTCTGTATGGTCCCGTTTTGACCAGTTCTGAGTAGTTTTTCATGGAGAACTTCTGGGAGATGATGTAATCAGCTGACCTTGTTCCTTTAGGGTGTAGAACAACACTTTTAGGGGTTTAGAAGCCCTTGGTTTATGGACATATGTGATTGGGGTTACAGTGCCCAAATATGTCTATAATAATTGCCCCCTAAAGCATGAGGTCGTAAATCTTTTGATGTCGGGTGAAATGCTTTATAATGAGGATCCGAGGTTTTTCAAACTGGAAGGTGACCTATAATAAGCTACAATACAATACATTATCTTCACAAGATTTTCATGATCTAGCTGAGGCGGGCATCCCCATGCTCAACTTTATAAATTCATATTCATGTACATAAGACAGACAATCGTCTGTGTGGCAGACTGATAATTCTGGTAGAGCCATCATCCTTTAGTTTGGATGATTATCTGTGTAGCTATGATGTACATTTTATGTCTTTATTTTCTTGAATATATCGCAGCCCGGATGGATGAAACTAGATCCAGGGTCTTCAAACTCGTTCAATCTTCGCCCAAAGTACAAGTCAATCCATGTGAAAAGATGTTCTGATGTTGAACATGGAAAGACATCGCTTGATTACCAGCCAATGATGTAAGTTGTTAACATGCACGAGAGGAATCACCGATAATGATGATGACCCTCAAGGTACTGCAGTACAATTCACGTGGTGTGAATACATGAGTTGATGTCGAACACCACATAAAATCTTTCAATCGAAGGCCATTGATGTAAACCTGTCGCCGGAAGTGAGAAACTTGTCATTGAGGCATGCAGGCTTCAAAGTACTGAAAGGGTTGTTCCTAAGTCAAATTCTTGGATAATGAGTTGATGTCGACAACAAGTGACCCGTCGTAGGAGGGCCTTAATGAATCCCACATCTACGACACAGAACAGAGCAAATGATTTTGTGGAGGTGAAAACAATCTGATGATATAAGGTTTAGGGTGGCGGTCATGAAAAATAGAGAGTGAAGGTATTGCAGCGGATGAGGCTTTAGCTAGGTTGGTGAATTCTCTGAGCGACTTCTCTTGAACATATCGGTGACACTGAAATGGATTGGTAGCATTAAACCCAAAATGGATAGTACGATGGACCAATGGTGATATGACCGGTGAACGGAATAACCCAACCTGACTCAATCATGGTGACAGAGTGAAAGTGTCATGTTCAAGGATGACCTGCTACCAATGAAGCTATTCAAGTTTTCTTCCCTTTTTCCCTAGTCATTACTGACCAATACCTCTTTATTTTTGTCAAGCTTGAGGAGGATAACATATGCTTGTTTTATAATTTTCCCTTCGGGCAAACCTGACGCTATGTTTTAATGAGCCTAGCGATAGTGAAACTCGCTCTTGTCTGCACGGACAAGTTTGTCACTATTGTTGTAACGAGTTTAACGACAACGATAACTTGGTCCTTTTCAATTTTAGAGAGTCTAAAAAGGGACAGAAAGGCAACTCCAGTAGTTCTTTTTCGTAATGTAATCCCTTAAGTCCAAAAAAGTATAAAATAATATGAAAGGGATGACTTTTTGATAGTTTTAACGAGCCGAACAAGACAAGCGCTCGATCTTTTTGTGTAATAATCCCTCGAGTCCAAAAAGATTAAAATCTAGAGTAGGGATGGCACTTCTGATCGCTTTAACGAGCTGGAGAGGCCAATTGCTTGGCAATCTTTTCATATTTTACGAGTCAGATGAAAAGAGCTTAAAGGAGACTCGTTTTTTGAGGAATGAGTGATGTTTTTAGATAGCAACTGGTTCCAGGTAAGGTTTGGAACTTTTCAATCACGACAGTGTAAAGAAGGTGGCTAATAGAATCACTCATCGCAGTTGTTCCTCAAAAGGGGTAAACAATCAGATAGAGGCATATGATCGGCTAAAAAAGAGTGGAGGTGATGGTAAGAACACGACCAAGGTTCAAAAGCTGATAATTATGTGATCGCAATGGTTATTTACCGAAGGTGGGGTTCATTTTTTAATGAGCTTGAAATCTATGGAACATTTTCTCATTGCTAGGTTTATTTTTCAACGAGCTTGAACTTCGCATAAAACTGCTTGTGTCTAGGTTCATTTTTTAATGAGCTTGAACTTCATGCAAAACTACTCGTGCCAGTCGTATAATAAGGATGTCTCATCAGTAGGTTCATTTTTTAGGGAGCTTGCCCCATGCGCAACTTTGCTCCTGGAGCCTTTCGTTATGCAAGCTAGGAATGACCAACCTACGAGTTTAAAGGGTTAAGAGCCTACAAACTAAGAAAATAAATGGTCGCTTTTCACTTGCATGCAAAAAGGTTTGCATGCCCCCAGGTATAAAGTAGATTTTCCAGGACACCATATGGAAGTTCTCGCATTAGCAAGATTGTTCCATCCGCGTTGCAGACAAAATACTTCCTTGGACCTATCCATCGAAATGGACGAAGGTGATTCTAGCTCCAATCACCTAACCTTTGATGGAGGAATCCTTTTCCAGTCTGATCCATTTTCCTGGATGGACAAGATTGTCAAACTAGTCATATTCCTACGTGGAAACCTACCTTATATCTGGGGTTTTTCTGCCAAAGCAGACCAGGGCGCATGCCTCCTGGGTTTCAATCACAATCACTGAATCAGTCACTCTCATCAGGTGGACGGACTGGAGATTGATGAGACATTCCTTGTGCAAAAAGACCAGTTAGGGATGGAATTTGACTAATAGCTGTGTTTGAACTGGGGAATGAAAGCTGGTCTACGAGCTGGACCACTCTGCCTTCATGCGGAAAACACATCTCTCGAAAAAGTGAGGAAACGATGGCTCCCATGCTATAAATGTAGTCATGCCCAAGGAGAAGATTGTAATCTAGAGGTCCTTGAACTACCATTATGTTTAGATGAATGGTTTTCCTTCTCAAAGTTATAGACAAATTTGGAAGGATCACCAACGGTCGTCTGGTTCCTTTGTTGAAGCCTGTCAGATTTCGAATCTCAGGCAAAAGCGATGGCGAACCAACTGTTTTCCAAGCAGTTGAGGAAAGGATACTCATAGAAGCCCCTTCATCTATGATAGTACCAACCATGATCATTCTGTAAGCTTGTACTATGATTCAGAATGGTACATTAAATGGTAGGTGGGGTCTGCCTAGTAGATTCCAATCGAAGGAAATGACTAGATTGTTTGGAGGTGGGACCAAATAAATGGCCAGATAAATCTCTGACGAACTTCCTTCCCATGGTAAAGGAATGGGTAGATTTCCCCCATGTTCATCGGAGTCTGTGTTTACGAAAAGAATTTGAACGGTGTTGTTCTTATTCTCTTTGGTGACAATATCATTTGAAGGTGGACCCTCTGAAGACAAGATTGGGTCGACTTCCATCTCGACCTATTGACTTTGGTCCGGTGTGGACTCAGAAGGTCTATCTTCAATGATAGATACTTCGACCGACAACAATGGTGTGTCAGTCAGATTTTCAACTAGTGATGGATTCAGCAAGAGTTTCTTGTATCTAGAAGGAAGTTCCTGCGGTGAGGCAGGACGGTTATCCAAGACTCTTTTAGCTTTGTCCAAGAAAGGACAATGGTGGAGGGCATGATCACCTTCACACAGTCTACAAGGAAATTTAGATCTTCCTTTTTGTCCATTGTCTTCATCTTCACTAGTTGACAGTGTGCTCTCAACATGATCGTCAGAGGTTGAAGACACCAGATTGTGCAAGCGGGGAGACTAGTCCCTTAGGATCCATGGGATGAAGGGACAATCTCGATGATAGTGGTCTCCCTTGCAAATGACACATGGAGATTTAGGTTTAGAAGGTGCAGTGTGTGGATTTTCACCAGATGATGCACGGTTGCCCCCTTTTGCTGTTGGATTCTTCTTCTTCTTCTCCTTCCCTTTCTTCTTCTTCTTAGTTACCTGGTTTTTAGTGTTACTAGCTTTACCAAGCGAAGAGGAAGAGGGAGAAACAAACGAAGTATAAGGTGGGGGAGCAACTTCATTTGGTTGCTGATTAGATTTCTGAGGAATTGCGGTGTTTTGAACGACAGAGGTCAAGAAAAGCCATACTGGCATGCCAATTATGAATCCTGGAAGGGACAATGTAATCATATGTGGAGCACCAACATCTCCCCAAGAAGATAAAGGGCTAGGATTTCCCCCAAGGGGAAATCCTTGATTGGTAGGCTCCATTTTCTCAACCTAAGACCAACGAGGGAACAGTGACGTTATTCTGATTAAAATAAATTTTATGACGCTTTGACACAACTTGCTTTTTCAATTTTTAAGAGTCGAGAAAAAGCTAAAGATGACTCTAGTCGCCTTCAATTTTTAATGAGCCTAAAGTGACAAGTGCTCAGATGGACCTTTTCTTTTAGGGAGTCCGAAAAGGAACGAAAGTGACTACTATGGAAATCTAGACAGAGGGATTACCAAACCAATCGCAAAACTACAGAATATTTTTTACGGTATGGTAGCCAATCTTCCCGAATGCTGTGTTCAGTGCATTGCGATCGATAGGGCGGTAGACACGGCTTCCTAAGGATAAAGTATGTAGCCTATTGTGGTCTCCCAATATATACTCGATGGTACGTGGGAGCACAATTCCGTACTGGTACTTGTCATCTCAAAGAGGAGGAATGACCCAACCTACGATGAAAGTGATAGTTACCAGGCTTAACGATGCCATAATACGTCTCTAGGCTAGACTTCTAAATGTTGTGTGTTAGGTTCCAAAATGTTTTTATGTTCATTGAGGTTTATTTTACAGTTGATCTTTCTTAAGAAGTTTTCCTTTAAGGTTCACCGCGTGATGTAGATATACAATTCCTAAATATGCAATCTAAGATGATAAACAGTCGTTTACTTTCTTTTTGCAATGAAAATCCTAGCTACTAAGGAAAGAGAAATGAAATTCCTTCAACATAGAGCAGAGAGCACACACTAGATGCACTTTTCCTAAATCAACTTCAACATGTAGTCTAAATGCAAATGCACATGCATGTATTGTTTTTCAGTTTCCTTAATGTGAGAATGATAAAAAGAAAATTAAGTATAGATCTGAACTATCTTCTTTCAAAGCGACAGTACTAACAATTTTCTTTTCAAAAAACGAAAGTAAAGCCAAGACGACACTTTGCGATTTCGAATTTAAAACTACTTTCGACACTTGAAATACTAATGATTCAAATCAAATACTATGGCAAAAGTGTAATCAACTATCTAAAAGAGGAATGCTTTGCGACACTCTTTTCTTGACTGAAAACGACACTTGTGACACTTTCAAATCAAAAGATGATAGTTCGATTAAGCTACCATTTGCAAAGGAGAATTGTAAATGATGAAAAATACATAAAAAAACATTCACAATTCCTTCTAATGGAGGCTGAATAATGAAAAGGGAGATGGTTTCAATAGAGATATACTGATCATAGATAGCAAAACTACTGAATAAAGCTGAAGACAATGAAGAAAAACCCAAATTCTGGAGGCAGAAACAGTCTTAGTCAATCATCGCACCTGTAACATAGGGAAACAGGGATGCATCTCACCTGCAACACACAGGAGGTGCGATGCATCCAGGTTGCCAAGAAGAGACAGTGCAATGGGCCAGGGACGAGATTGAGCTTGGTTTTCACTCACAGTTTGCAGCTAAGTTCAGGGATTTAGGCTGAGCTAATGATTGTCAATAGACACAAAGTATAGTGGTTGATCTAATGAGGTTATTTGACTACCACCAGGGCACTTAGGATGTTTGCAAGCTAGATGTTCAGTTCATAAACCAACCTGGAGATTGACTAAAGCAGCGTTGATCTACTTTGTAGTTGCATAGCAAAAACAGTTCGAAGGCTAGCTGGCTTGACTTCAGGTTTCGTCTGTGGTTTATAAAGCAAAAAATAGTAACAAAAAAAACAAACTATTCACTCCCCAACAGAGTCGCCATTTTGTTATCGGGAAAACTAGTGTCCATTCAGAGCTGCTAGTCCCACTAAGATGGGTAGCTATCTTAGAAAAAAACAAACTAAATTTACTTGTGTTTTCCTTTATGAGAGATAGATGAGAGAGAAGCAGAGAGTACAAACCTCAGTCTTTCGCTAGTCTCCTTGCTTATTTCCTCTCTCCCTTGATAGAGCTTTCGCCACTCCTTTCTCACTTGTTCTGCTTCAAAGAACACCTGTAGAGTCAAAGCTACAAAATACCATCAAAGCATAGAGATCTATAACCATAAACAATGTAGGATCATATGTACATTAACCATATAAATGCATATACGAATACAAGATTCAGAGATATACAAGCATATGGAGGAAAACTCAAATAGCTTTATTGATAGAAGTAGTAGAAGAGAGTATTACAACTAGGTTGTCTGATCCAGCATCATCCTCCCAGCATGAAAGCCCTCTTCACCTCATACAAAGCAAGATCACCCAACAATATCTTCAAAGAGAAATCAACTGCACTTCCTTGCAAATTACAAAATTCCAGCCTTTTGGATATCTAGGATGAGGGATCCATATATAGATGTTTATAGGAGAGTGAGTCAACTTTTGGGATTTTGATTAGTGTCATTTCACTGATAGTTCTTGGTTCCAATTGGAGATTTTAGATCTCTTAGTCATCCCTGGGCGAATTCAGAGAGACAAGTGTCATATGAGCAGTTTCTAGAAGATTCTTTGAGTTTCCACCTAGCAAATTGCTTCTGCCATTTGTCTGCTCTCACTTATCAAACCCTACAGAATGGCTTTCTAGTATGCATCGCACCCCCTGTGTGTAATAGGTGAGATGCATCGCACCCTATGCATGGAGCAGTCTGTATGGTTTAGTTTTGACCAGTTCTGAGTAGTTTTTCATGGAGAACTTCTAGGAGATGATGTAATCAGTTGACCTTGTTCCTTTAGGGTGTAGAACAACACTTTTAGGGGTTTAGAAGCCCTTGGTTTATGGACATATGTGATTGGGGTTGCAGTGCCCAAATATGTCTATAACATTATTGTTCCTATTTTTAAAAGTGGAGATAAAAATGTTCCCTCTAACTATAGCACCATTGTGATTAGCCACATTTTGGCCAAAATGTATGGGCTCATTTTGGAAAGGAAGATTATCCTCTCGCTTGAAAGTCGTGGTAAAATAGCTAAATGGAAAGCTGGTTTTTGGATACATCGCTCGACTATTTACAATATTGTCACCCTTATGATCATTGATGAAGAATGTCACAATAATAAAACTAATCTCTTATGTTTTTTTTTTGGACTTTAGTAAAGAATTCTACACTATCCCTTAGAATAAGCTATGCCAAAGAGTCGAGGAGATAATGGTTCCTCTTTAGTTAAGGGTTATTGTGATTCAACTATATGAGAATGTAGTCACCAAGCTTAATACCACCAAGGGTTGGTCTCAAGAAATTAAATGCAATATCAGTGTTAAGTGAGGGTGTCCCTTATCCCCTACCCTTTTTTTCATATACATTGATAACTTAGAAGAGTGTTTAGAAGTTTCAGGGTGCGATGGCCTCAAGATCGCTATTATGGCATTATTCTTCTCCTTTATGCTGATGATATGTTCTATCCAGAATCCATGATGATCTTGACAAGAAGCCTAAAATCCTCAATGATTACTACTCCAAGATCATGGGTATGAATGCTAATACCAACAAGACTAAAGTCATAATAATTAAATCCAAAAATACCAAACATGATAATTTCATCTATGATAACAATTACTTGGAGAAGGTTTCTTCATAAAAATATTTTGGTATTGACATTCATCATGTCTCAAGTGGAATTATAGTAATGAGAAGAGGATTATTGGATGATGGAAAGCTTATTATGAGCTTGGAGAGAACTGTAAGTTGATTATTCTTTGGGTTTGGATTAAAAAAAAAAAGTTTATCTTTGAGACTCCTATCACAATGTTATTTTTTATGGCTATGAGGTTTGGGCTGGTAGTATATCTAGAGAATTGTGGGGGAAGATCGAGTTGATCCAAAAGAAATTGATAATCTACAACCTCAAGATTAAGGGAAATACTCCCTACCCTATTCTCTTGGTTGAAGTGATCATTTTCCCCATTGATAACATGACTATGTTTAAGTATCTAATGTATAAGAAAAAGCTTTAGAATATGGAAGCCAAGAGGTTCCCGAAAATTGCTTCCAACTCTAGCCAAAACCCCCACCTCTAGCTCAATCATTGATGGCACAAGGACGCCCAATCTTGGATCAACCATTGGGGGATGAAGGAGGACATCATCTTGGAAAATAAGGATGGTATTAAAAAACCCATTACTTCCAAATTTAAGGATAAGTTGCAAGATGATAATGAACTAGAGGGGAAAGGAGCTAAGGTATTATAAAGAGGTGATCAACCCCACTCTTTCTAACCGGAATTATATTTATGTTTTGACTAGTTCTAAAAAGAAAACATACATTGTGATGACTTGAACTAATTCTCATGACCTTTGAAGTGATCCCGAGCATTTGACTATTCCCAAAACACCCTAGGATGAAAGAATGTCACCTTCGCGATACAAAGAGGGTTGAAGATGAAAATCACTTTCTCCTAGATAGTCCAACTCTTACTCACATCCATTCTCATTTTCAAGACATTTGCCACACTACCAACCTTCTTAGCTTATTAAGTCAACATAAATATATTGATCTAGGAATTCTTCCTTCCCCTCTTTTTGATCATAGGAATAAAATATTAAAGTGTCTCAATTAATCTCTTACTTCCTTAAGGTATGATAGACATCATTGGTCTTAATAGACATTAATCATCATCATCACTTAACATTTTGACTCAATCAAATTGTACAAAAACATATAAAAATTAAATATAATAAACAAAATTAAATTAAACGACAAAAATCATGATTATAATTATTAATAAAACATTTTGACTTGATATAATTACATAAAATTAACATAATAAAACAAGAACTAATAATATAAAAAAGAAAGAATAAAAAAATAAAATTGTCAATTTACCTTACGAAACATTTTGACTCATTGTTTTCATAACCTATGGTTTTTCCCCATGGTATTCTTCTCTAATATAGCCTATAAAATAAACAAAAAAATTATTTAATTAAAATAAAATAGTCAATTTACGGTTATATATACATTTTGACTTATGTTTTTCACAATCCATGTTTTTTTCCTATGGTATTCTTGTCTAATGTAGCAAATTTAAAGACATAAAATTCTAAGAAATTTTCCGTACATAAAAATAACCAATTTTTGATTTGTTGTGCAAAATTTGAATCCTTTTGTGTGAGAGCTATATATAGACACATAAGATTCATAGAGCGATTCTTTGTTTTTATTTTTATTTTAATTATATTTGAAATCTTTTGCGATTGGTTTGTGTAAATTAAAAAAAAAAAAAAATCTCAAACCAAAAATATCTCTATTTTTGTATAGTATCTTATAGGAAAAGTAAAAAAAAAAGGAATCCAATTTCAATGATTTTGTATATGAATTTATAGTCTTTATGTCTAAAAAATTAGGCTTTATTTTTGTATAATTATTGTTGTCCTTCAACATCAGAATATCTTATAGGAAAAACTTTTAAAACAAATTAGGGAAAACTTTGATAAAACATTTTTATTATAATTTCTTAATTTAAAAATAAAATTAAAGAAGAGTTATTTTCCCTTTATGCCATTTCTGTGATTTTGATTCATGTATTTATAGTTCTTATGTCTGAAAAAATATAATTTATTTTTGTATCAAAGTGCATTATAGGCAAATTTTTTAAAAATATATAGATCGAATTTCAATGATTTTGATTTAGCTATGTATAATCTTTATGCTTGAAAAATTAGGTTTTTGTTTTGTATAATTATTGTTGTCTTTTAGCATGAGAGTGTTTTATAGGAAACCAAGTGTCAATTAGTTGGTACCAAATTTGAGATTTGAATCCTTTGCTATGAGAGATATATATAGACACAAAAAATTCACAAAGTGATTAAATGATTAGGACCTTGAGGTGCCAATTTCAGAGATGGCTATTATTGCTAAAGGAAAGCCTTTCCTCGAGAACACCAACTTAGCTTTTATTTTTGTGCCAAAGTGTCTTATTAGAAAAGTTCTTTTTTGAAAAAAGATTGTGAATGGTCCTAATGTGTGAAAAGTTAGGAAAGCCTTGAGTGTCTTATAGGCAAAGTTTTCAAAAAAAAATAGAGAATCTCATTTAAATGATTTTGATTCATGTATCTATAGTTCTTCTATCTGAAAATTTATTGCTTGTTTTTGTATAATTATTTATTATGTAAACCAGGGTAGATCCATCTTAACTTTAAACGTCTTTTTTAAATGCAAAACTTGAAGAAAAATTTACAACTCTACAAATTTGATCCTTCTTAACGCTTGATACATGTGAAGTTAAGATAAATCAATACTAATTAAATTAAATTGTGAAAAGCCTAATAAATATAATTATATAAAATAATAATAAATAGTATCATATTCAAATCATCTACATTTTTATTTGTTATAAAATAATTTAAACTAACATATAGGCTTTATTTAATATAAAATCATTTAAATTATCATATCGCTTTTATGTTAATAATGAATATAACTTTAGGTTAATAATGAATATAATTTAAATTGAAGTTATTTATGTCCAATATAGTCTTTTTACCCCCAAAAAATTCTATCATGGTAACAATGATGTTACATGATAGTTAAATATTATCATGACGAGACACGATGTTAAGTATGTTCATAATGCCTGAACTTTGGTTTTTTTTATTGATTTGAATGTTTCGTATTATTATGTTTTTTTTTTTTTTTTTTTTAATTGATTTAAATGTTTCTGATTGTAGATGATTTAGATTCCGAGAGATGTCTTAGGCACGGTAAACAAGACATTGAAAGTAGACTAGTTTATGAGTAATCGCTGAAAGCGCTCGTTATTCCACATACATAAGAACACAAGATAATAGAATCGGAGTAAAAGATGAAGATTTCCATGAAAGCAAACATGTGAAGGCACAATTGTAATAATCATTAAGGGAGACAACATATAAGAGAACGAAGTACTTCGTTGACTAATTAAAAAAAACAATATAAGTGCACAAGGACTTCGATTTAAGTGTTTACGACAATAAAGTATGTGCAAAGAACATGTGGGGAGCTCTGGTAAACCATGGACTATGTAGTTCTATGATTGAGGATAAGTACCTCAAAATACAGTCATTGATCGATTGGATTCATAAATATGTTGTAGTTTTTTCTGTCTTATGATTTCTGTGTATATTGCTTGGAAACGTTTTATGGCTTTCTTTTCATAGATCTTTAAATGGTTGTTATGAAGGTCGATAATGGTTGTCAGATTTATTTGGGTACAATTTTTTTTGGGAATCCTTTATTGTTTTTTATTTGATTTATTTATCAATTCCCTCAAACTCCAAAGGTCTTTTTGTGCTAGATCAAGCTTTCCGCGCTTTTTTTTTTTTTTTACTCTTATAGGGGTCATTGCCTCTCATCTTCTCATCTATTTCTGCAAGACACTCTTGCTTCCGAATGGGATCGTTTTGTCTCCAATTTTACCCTTAACTGTATAAGCCTTTGCAAAGAGAAGGATACTTTTGGTAGTACATGGCAATTGCCTCCTCTTCTTGTTAGGTGGAAGACTCTTGGCCACATTCTATAATCTAGAAGTGGAACCTTCTTTCAAAACTTATATGCTTCTTGTGGTGAATAATGAAGAATAAAATTTTATCTTGGGATAGCATGCAGAAAAGGGGCTTTCAAGGTCTCAACATTTATGTTATATGCAATGGAGAGGGGGAAAGCATAGATAATATGTTTCTTAGGTGCGGGGTTGCTAAATCTCTATGGTCTCATGTTCTTGATATTCTTGGGATTAAGATGACTAGGCATTGCCTTTTGTTCTTGTACTCCAAAAAGAAAATATTATTTTTAATTCTAATGTTTACTGCATGGAAATCATGGCGTTTGAGGAATAAATTGATATTTGAAATATAAGGCCCAACTTGATTCGAGACACGTCCAAAGTAGTTTCCTTCTAGCGGTAATATCCTCCTAAGAACAAGGTTTTCCATAGGAGAAATCCAGTAAGGCCTCTTCTCAATCTTCAATATCCTCTTGCCTTATTTGACGTTGCAACTTAATGGGAGAAGTGTGTAGGTGGTTTTATCATCCTATTTGCTAGAAATCATGTTATAAAAGCTAGTCTAGGGTTTGGCTTGGGCAATAATACTAAAGCACAACTCTTCTTGGGCCCTTATGCTCATAGAAAAATCATTACACATATTCAAGATAGCAATTGGTGGAGACTCTAAGATTATCATAGACTGGATTTCCAGGAAGTCTCATTTGAAGGGTCTGAATCTATCCTATTGGAATTCCAGGGTGGAGAAGTTGCTCAACGAGTTTCATTCCTTATCCTTTCTTCATGTATGCAGAGAATATAACCTTTAGGGAGACTCCATTTCAAAAATGGGCTTTCAGAACGAGCTATGGACTATACACTTGGGAGAATGACTTAATGGAAAAAGGCTTCTTGTTTATCTATACAAATTGTTCTATGTTCTTATAACTTTTTCTCTTGGGGTTCTTTAGTTTTCTATTTTTGCTTCAAAATATAAAGGTCACTTTATAAGTTGTTAGTGGGTATTTAGGTACAAATTTGTTTTATGTTGTGTTCTAACCTTGTTTTGGATATGTTTATGTCAAAAGTTTATTTCTTTTTGGATGCCCTCCTTGAAAGTATAGATAGGTAGTTGTACAGATCTCTTTCTGATTGTTATCCATCCTTTATAGTTGTTTACATGTTTTGTTGTATTCCCTGCTAAGCTTGCACTTTGTATGTATCCTTGATTATGTAATAAATAACAAAATATTATTGTTTTTTCAAAACAAATATTATATGCCTATTTTTTTTTTAGATAAAATTGTATAAAACCATAAACCATATGCCCATCTCCTCTTTTGTTTATAAGAATTGATTGTTTATAAAAATTTTAATGTTTAATTATATTTATAATTTCACATTCTAAATATATAAAAAGGAAGTGGAATATATGCAAACAGGAAAAAATCCTAACAAAACAAGAACATAAGTTTAGTTTACGGTCTCTCCGTTATATCGATATCGTAATTTGAGATATTTGAAGTGGAATATGTGCAAACAAAAAAAATCCTAACAAAAGAAGAAGAGAAGTTTAGTTTACGATCTCTCCTTTATATCGATATCGTAATTTGAGATATTTTTTTTTTTTTAATAAAGTAGTCTTGAATATTGGTATGACTTTGAACGGATTTTTCCCAGGTGTTTGCAACTTATAGAATGATTTATTATAATAGTTACTGACAGATGATTTTATAATTATTAAATTTATGAAGGTTTTTAATGATGGATGTTTGTACGTTATTAAGTATATAGATTAATTTTTCCATATACACATTTTAAATTTTAATGTTCAATGTTATATAATTAGAAGTATTCTATATTTTGATGTGCAATGTCACATAATGTGAATATAAATACAAGTATGGGAACCATTTCAGAATGATTTATGTTTGGGGAATTGATAAAATGTAATATATATAGTTGTTTTTAAGATTAAAAAAAACATATTAATTATAAATAAATAATTTGAAATTATGAAATTTGTAAATTTTTTGAATTTTAATATACACATTTTTCATTAATATAAGAATATTTTTTAATTTTATATATAAAAAAATTTAATTTGATTTAAAAAAAATTCCTTTATTTTTAAATATTTTATTTAAACATATATTTTAAATAATAAAAAAAACAGTTAATAAATTTGATTTCATTAAATTAACATATATCAAATATACTTAATTTCAATATCATTTACATAAGACCGCACAGTAAGACCTAAATGCATAACTCTAAGATGCTAATTTCCATAACACTGTTTTTCAATGTTCATTGCTATAAATATTGTACTTTGTAATGTTGACATAATATCTCCTCTTATCCAAATGCCAACACACTTTGTCATCCACGTTAGTTTGTAGGTGGAAGAATTAAAGAATGTAACAAGTTGCAAGCAAGTTTTTTGCTTTAATTTCTATGTATGGGGTAAAACATATATTATATGATTTACGTAAAATTTTATTAAATTAATATACATCAAATCTACTTAATTTCAATATGATTTACATAAGACCGCATAGTAGAGACCTAAATGCATAACTTTAAGATGAAAATTTCAACAACAATGTGTTTTTTTAATATTCATTGGTATAAATATTGTACTTTCTAATGTTATGTTTACATAATCTCTCCTCTTTTCGAAATGCCAACACACTTTTTGTATATAGAAGAATTAAACAATGTAACAAGTTGCAAGCAAGTTTTTTGTTTTAATTTCTATAAATATAACAACTCAAATACAATGAATTTGTATTGGATAAAACCTATATTAATTATAAGTGATATTAGGTTGACTAATAAATAAGAGCATTGATACTATCTATAAATAATGGTTAGCCATTATTGAAAATGATAATTAACATAATGCAGGGTTTATTATGTTCTTACCCATTATCAACTACTTCAAATGAGTTGCAATTCAATTTTCTTAATTATACACGTTGCATTTATATTATAGTTAATTTTTTAACTTAACTTTAGTATTCATGATTTTTCTTATTTATGTAGTTTAAGCAATTCGAAAATGATAGTTTACTTTATTTATTTAAACATGTTATTAATTATACAAGTTGCATTAATATTATAGTTAATTTTTTAACTTTAGTATTCATGATTTTCTTATTTATGTAGTTTAAGCAATTCCAAAATGAGTAATTTACTTTATTTATTTAAACATGTTATTAGATCTAAGGTCTTATGTAATAGAGAGTTTAAGGAAAACACAAAAAGTTACATCTTCTCCAATATATATGAAGTATAGTTTTTTTTAATGAGTGAATTTTTTCATATATAAATTTGATTATTTTAAATATTGTTTGGCTGATGATAGAAACTAACCTAGATCCATTTTAACTCTAAATAGTATTGAGAGTGATCAAATATCTAGAAGTGCAAACCTCTTTTTTAGTGCAAAACTCAAATATTTGAACTTCTTTTTTTAATGCAAAATTTGAAGAAAGATTTGCACCTCTAGATATATATATATATATATATATATATATATATATACACACACTTACTTTAGTTTCAATTGAAAATATATTTTAAAATTTCATAAGAATATAATTTATTTTAATCTAGATTCATAAATTTCAGATATTAAAAAATCTAAGATATTAAATCTAAATTGAGAAGGTGTTTGAAAAAATATTGAATTCATAAACTTAAAACATTAAATGTAAACATAGAAAATATTTAACACATACACACAATCTCTAAATTTTATAGTTAAATTTAAAAAATAAATTGCTTTCATAACAAATTTTAAAGATTTTTTTGGATTTTCAATGCAAAAACTATTGAGAATAAGCATACATTTGATATGTTCAAATTACAAAAACTCCTTAAAACATTCTACACGAAAAAATGTTCAATTGATATGTTAAAGATGTCTAGATAGATTTAGGTTGGTTATTTTGGAATATTATATTATGCTCATAATCCTTAATATTCTGAAGGAATTCTTCATAAATATAAAGTAGTGGGGAAAGGTGATTATGGTTGGGTGGTGGTCTGGGATTTTGTTCAAAAAGTGTATAGAAGACCATTGAAACTAATTGGACATAAAAGTTGCACTGATCATAACAAAAAATTAGGGAAGAAGGGAAATGATCCACATCAACAAATTGCAAGGGAAGACTTTAGAATCTTGTGAGATTCCCTTGAGATCTTCAGAGGTGTTGGCTTCTCTCTCTCTGCAATTTACTCATGATGATAATATTCACAACTAGTTAAGCAAGAGTAAATATATCAAACTCTTTTGACCCAACATGCACAAAAAATTATAAATTCAAGTCTAGACAAAGTTGAGTCTTAGCACTACTTTCACCTTCGGCATGAAACCCTAAAATTGTTGTTTTATTCAAATATTTAAGAAAAGAAACTAGTTATAGTAGTGTAGAAGCCTATACAAGAAACCAAAAGACTTCACAGAAAGAAGAAATTATATTTTCTTTATAAAAAAGAAATATAACCCTTAAATTATAGTTTTATTCAAACTTTACATAGGAAAATAAAACTATTGAAAAAGGTCTAAAATACAATACAACACTAACATAATGTCAAAAGTTCATTTTTTTCCCAAATGCATGCTTGCCAACCACTTCCAATTATAAAATAAAATAAAATATAAATTCAAAAAATATATAAAAGGTTTAAAATTATTGATATATGAATGACACATGTACTTAGATTCTTTCCCATTTAAATAAGTTATATTTCATCAATACTATGGATTCTCATAAATATGGAGCTCAATATAATAGGTTCTCATAATCTAGAGTTCTGAAACATTCATATACATTGAAGAAATATAAAATTCAAAATAAAAAAAAATAAAACTAATATAGATTTTGAAAATAAAACTAATTATTAATTTTATTTTAAATAATTTTAGCTAGTGAATATTACATTACATTACCCAATATTTTACAAAAACTTACATTACACTTAAATCCTTCTTTGGACGCCTTTCAACATTGAAGAGTGTTTACAATTAGCTATGAAAAGTGAATATTTATTAGCTTTAACATACGTTAAATAGCTTCAACTATTGATATGGAATTTTACAAAATGATGAAAGATACCTTTCTTTCCGCAATTAAACCTAAACTTTTTAATAATAATTATGTAAATTAGTTTGAAAATAAATTAAAAAAAAACATGACTTTAACGATACCAGTTAGCTAAAATTTACTTGTCAAAATGATCGACCTTAATTACAAGAATTGTTTTAATTACTTAATGGATATGTGTTCCTTTAGTGCTATGCACAAATGTCGAAGGAAGAAAGTTAACATTAACTCTCTAGTAGTGTTTTGCATCTAAATTACCCAAGTGATGTCGAAGGCAGAAAGTTAACATTAACTCTCTAGTAGTGTTTTGCATCTAAATTACCGAAGTGATAGTTTCCATAATTATGGGAAGAGTGTAGATTTACTTCATTAACCACGTGAGATGGTTTTGCATCTAAATTACCCAAGTGATAGTTTCCATATTCCATTAACCGGATGCGATGTTCATGTTTAGAACTACACTATCTAATCAATCATGGAAATAATTAGTTACACAGTTTATTTAGCTTTTATAATACTTACCTATTAAATTGAATTGATACATTATACTGAGTGACTCCGAGGTTTCTTATCCTCGAGTTTTTGTGTTCCATGTCTCCAGACTTTCCTGTCTCATCAGCTTGATATGTACTATCTGTTTTGTTATATAATCTCAATATAATATAATTAAACTTTTCTTTTTTCTGAAAAAAAAAAAAAAAAAAAACAAAAAAACAAACACTATATTGAGTGATTTTAGGAAGTGTAATTTGTTGATATTTTTTTTTTTTGAATCTAGGATAATCGGTAACTGGTGAGAGTTATCCTGAACAGACTCAGGATCAAATCTGATTGGCTGCCACTATAAACCTAGGCTACGTGCAACAACCTGCAAGCCGCACAATAGGTAACTTATTACTCAACAAGAGCCGAGACGTCCTTTATAGGATCGCCTACTCTTCTAGCCAAGACACAACAGATCAATATATACTCAATGAGATTTGATTGGGATTTGATTTATACATACATTATAAAGGCTTATTTTCAAACTACATGATGATTTCCTTATAGAATAAATGATGCTCCTACTGGGCCACTATTTATCGTCTAACGTATGTTGAGCAAAGTCTTTGAACCTTATATAATAAGATGAGAAGATAAAATTGTAATACCAATATTAATTTCAAAGGTGGAATATTAAAATTTAAGTTTAAAAAAGAGTTGAAACTATAGAATATTAAAGATTCTTGGTGTTTATTTATCGATATTGATAATTTTTTTAAAAACTTATTCCCACATTAAATTTGACCCTTTTTTTTAATTTAAAAATAAAATAAGATAAAAATTATAAACATTATTCCTTAAAATGTTAATTATATAATTTAACTATGCTATTTTTTTAATCATGGAAAATATACTAAAAAATTATACTATACATTAAAATCCCACCAAAATTTTATTTATAAGTTTGCTGATGAAAAATCTTATTCTTATTAGTATTTACAAATCTAAGATTGATATTTAGCTCCAAAATAATTATGTTTTTTTTTGCTTTTTAATTGATTACTTAAAAAAATTGTGACATCAACAAGGGCCATCTAAAATGTGTTATGATTTTTTAGACATACCATATTGATAAGCTATACTATTGTAACAAAGCTTATGTATAAATTAAGAATCTCCATGATAAATCTCATAATTAATAATCTTGTTACATATTTTTTTTAATTCAATCCTCCTTTGTTATTATTTCTTAAAATTATTTAAGCCATTAAAAACTCTCAAATAATGATGCTAATCATAAAAATTTTATTTTGAAATTACTTTCCTATTAATAAAAACTATATAATTTCAAAAAAAAAATGGTTATATGTCCTCCCAAAAAAAATATGAATCCTAATTTTCCAATCAATTTCACTTTAACAAAGATCTAAATGATTGAAAAAATGATAACCCTAACATCAAACAAAATCCTTCCAATAATATTGTTGTGATATCAATGTCAATAGCGAGGCGTTTCAGGCCACCTTCTTTCTTTCTCTCCTCGCAGGTTTCAATCTTTGATTAATTATTTTAAACATTCATATAAATTCATGGAGAACTCTACTTAGAAAATCTCAAGCTTTTTTGAAAATCATTTTTTGTTAAAAAAAATCTCCCACTTCGTAAAGGAGCTCCGTAAAAATAGCTCCCAACATTGTGGAAACATTGATTTGGTCATCAAAAATTTCACTACTCTATAACCTTTTCTTAAAAAAAAAGACAAATGCTATGTAGTTCAACAAAAAATTCATTGAACTTACTAAATCTTTTTGATAGAAGTTATCGTTCTTTAGATCCAATTGTACAGTTGAGATTGTCAAGTATTGTTGAAAGTGTTTGATCTCAAAGTCATCACTCTTTCAATAGAAGTTATCTTTCTTTAGATCCAATTGTACAGTTGAGATTATCGAGTATTGTTGAATTCTTTAGATCCAATTGTACAGTTGAGATTATCGAGTATTGTTGAAAGTGTTTGATCTCAAAGTCACCACTCTTTCAATTTGACTGCATAACCAAGATTTCCTTCGGTTGTTGTCGTTCGGTGGAGGTTTTAATAATAATAATATCTCCACTAGTAGAATCCAATTGCTTAGCTGAAAACACATTTTGTTATTGGTTTTCTATGAAAGGTTTAATCTTAATATCATGACTCTTTGAATCCTTCTCGACAACCGAGGCCATCTTTGGGTATTGTTAGTAAGATTTATGTTCTGCCATCATCAAGCATGTATCTTAGACTTATCAGGTTATTAAATAAATATTCAATGAGTGAAAATGGCTAGTATTTACGGTTTAATTTAAATATAGTCTTAGATTTATAATATTATTAAATAAATATTCAGTGAGTGAAAATAGTTAATATTTACTGTTTAGTTTAAATATAGTTAAATATTGTTAAATTTATCATGACCATACATATGGAAACATAAACAAAACTAATGAACAAAAATAAGAGAAGTCTTTTTCTCAAATGTGAGCCAAACTCTTATTGGAATCTCATATCTGCATAGGAGCAATGAATACATTATTATATAGCTGGCATATTTCTAATATGATTATCCATTATCTGACTAATCTAATGTCCCTAATAATTTGTTGAATGCTAACTGACTACATCTATTAATTTCCTGCCCTAATTCTGATAACTCAAAACACAAAATTTGCTGGCTAATTTGTCACCAAATACATAGGTTAATTTAAGCATTATCATCAATGCTCCCCCTTAATGCTTAATGAAGTGATTGCAAGCATATCCCTCATGTATTCGAACGTCCCTTTAAGTAGTGCTTTGGTAAATACATCTACAAGCTGTTCATTTGTTGTACAAAAATTTATTTCAATTTCTCCTTTTGCCACATAGTCTCTTATGAAATGATATTTGATATCAATGTGTTTGGTGTGATTATGAAACACTGGATTTTTAGTTATGGCAATGGTAGACAAGTTATCACAGTAAATAGTTGTGGCATATTTTGGTTCTTGTTTTAGACATAACAATACTTTCCTCAACCAAATTGCTTCACATGTTGTTGTTGCTACTGCAATATACTCTGCCTATGTAGAAGAATATGAAATAGTTGGTTGCTTCTTTGAACACCATAATACTGCACCTGATCCAAGGCTGAATACATAACCTGAAGTGCTTTTTCTATCATCAAAATATCCAGCCCAGTCATTATCTGTATAACCAACCAACCCAAAATTATTTGATGAAGTATACCAAATTCCTTTATTTCTTGTTCCACAGACATACCTCAAAATTCTTTTTGCTGCTCCAAAATGAATCTTACTTGGACTTTACGTGAATCTTGAAATCAAGATGACTACATGTATAATATCAGGCCTAGTGTTAGTAAGATACAAAAGGCCTCCTACCATACTCCTATAGGATTGAGCATCTACCTTTTCAGCTCCATCTTCTACATAAAATTTTTCATTTGTATTCATGGGTGTGCTCATGGGTTTACAATTTTCCATTTTCCATTTTTTAAGAAGATTTGAAACATACTTTTCTTGTTAAATAAAAAATCCATCATTCATCTGTGTCACTTTTATGCCAAGAAAATAATGGAGAAAACCCAAATCAGTCATTTCAAATTCAGTCATCATAGCCTCCCTGAACTCTTCCACTAACAAATCACTTGAAGATGTGTATATCAAGTCATCTACATATAAGCACACAATTGTTATATCATTACCATTTGACTTGATATATAATGTGTGTTCATTTTCACTTCTATTAAACCCCTTTTTCAAAAAATAAGTGTTAATTCTACTTTACCATGCACTTAGAGCTTGTTTAAGACCATAAAGATCCTTTTTCAGTTTGTAGACTTTGTGTTCATTTCTTGCTTATTCATATCCTTAGGGCTGCTGAACATATACATCTTCTTTCAACTCACCATTCAGAAAGGATGATTTAACATCAAATTGATAAACTAACCATTTATATTGTGCCGCCAACGCCAAAAATAGTTCTGATTGTATCAAATCTTGCAACAGGAGCATATGTTTCATTGTAGTCAATACCTGGTTGTTGAGCATATCCCTTTGCTACTAACCTTGCTTTGTGCCTTTGTATTGATACTTCAACTCCATACTTGGTTTTATACAACCATTTCACCCCAATGACTTCCTTTTCAGTAGGAGGATCCACAAGATCCCATGTTTCATTGTTTTTAATTACTTCCATCTCTTCATCCATTGCTTTGCACCAAACTAACTCTTTTATTGCATCTTCAAAACATCTTGGCTCTGCTTCAATCTGAGACATGAAAGCAAAATTAGTATAACCATAAACTTCATTTAAAGATTTTGTCTTTTTTCGAGGAGGTCTTGGACTTGAAACAAGACTTGAAGTAATAGAAGATGATGGAGTGGATGTGGCCTCTGAACTATTTTGATTACTAGATGGATTTTCAGAAACAAAAGATTCATCTTGTTGAACAACAATACTTGGAGTTAGTTGTTGCACATCATGATTCCACTGCCATTATTCTTTCTCATCAAATAACAAATCACGACTAATCATTAATTTTTCATTTTCTGGATTGTACAATCTATAACCTTTGGTTTCATCACAATATCCAATAAAAATGTATTTCACACTTTTATCATCAAGCTTTCTTCTCTTTTTAGTAGGAACATGAGCATAGGCAATGCAACCAAAGACTCTTAAATGAGAAATATTTGGTTTTCTTCCACACCATGCTTCATAAGGGGTAATATTTTGCACACTTATTGTTGGGAATCTATTAAGAAAATAAACATATGTAGCTACAAATTCAGCCCAAAAAATGTTTGGAAGGTTTTTACCTTTCATCATGCTCCTAGCCATCTCAACAATTGTTCTATTCTTATGTTCAACAATGCCATTCTGTTGGGGAGTATAACTAGCTGTCAATTACCTTTGAATTCCATCCATTTTACAATAAGAATCAAACTTATTAGAAGTGAATTGTCCCCCTCTATATGTGCGTAATGTTTTTAGACAATAACCACTTTTCTTTTCCACAAGAGCTTTAAATTTTTGAAATATGACAAATGCATCAGATTTTTCTTTAAGGAAATATACCCATGTTCTTCTACTAAAACAGTCCACAAAAATAATGAAATACTTATTTTTTTTGAGAGACAAAGTTTGCATAGGACCACATATATCTGCATGCACTAGTTCCAATGGTTTACTTGCTCTAGATGATTTTTCTACTGGAAATGAATCTCTATGTTGCTTACCAAGAATACACCCTTCACAGACTTTATCAATAGAACCAATAAGTGGTAACCCTTTGACCATTTTCTTGTTATATAATAATTTTAAGCCTTTCATATTCAAATGTCCATACCTTATATGCCATAGCCAGGAACTATCATCATAAGCAACATTTAATGTTGTAATTGCTTCACAAGGGACATTGAAAGAAAAAATTATGTTTTGCAGCATATTAGTTTTAGCAATAATTTTACTGCGATCATCTTTATCATAGATTATGCATTGCTTGTCTTTGAAAACAATTAAATATCCCTTTTCAAGGAGCTGCCCCACACTCAACAAATTATGTGCTAGACCAGTAACATATAAAACATCATTAATGTGCTTTGGCTTTCCTTGTTTTTTCTTCACAACAATTGTTCCCTTACCTTTAGCTCCAACTGGCTTCTCATCTCCCAATAGTACATCAGATTTTGTAGAATCATCTATCTCTACAAAGCCATATTTTTTTCCTAAGATGTGATTGCTGCAACCACTATCCATAAGCCACACCTCTTTGGAAACATTATTAGTTGAATCAGAAGCCAAGAATAAAGTGTCAACCTCTTCTTTTTCTTCCAAAAAATTAGCTTGTTGTGTTTGTTTTTTCCAACAATTACTTTGATAATGGCCAAATATTTTACAATGAAAACACTGAACTTGGGATTTATTAAATCTTTTACCTCCATCACTGTCATCATTACCTCTTCCTTTGTTGTATGCAGAAAAAAATCTTCCTTGACCTCTGCCTCCTCTATATGTTTGTTCTCTTCCTCTTCCAAAAGTGTTCTGGCTTTCCTCATGAGAGGAACCACTTTTGTCTTTGAAAATATTTCCTCTTGCTTGAAAAGCTTGCTCGATAGATTTTTCAAAAGATTTGTTGATTATTTTCTCATGATATTGAAGAGACCCCATTAGCTCATCCACAGACAACTGAGTTAGATCCTTAGACTCATCAATAGCAACAATAACCCCATCAGATTTTGCAGGCAAACTTCTTAAAATCTTCTCAACAATTTTTTGATCTTTTAAATCTTCTCCATAAGACCTAATTTCATTCACTATACCCACAACTCTAGTGAGAAAATCTTGAATAGATTCAGACTTTTTCATGCACAATGTTTCAAATTCTCTTTTTAATGACCACAACTTAACAATTTTTACCTTATCACTTCCTTGATATGCTTGTTGCAAAGAATCCCATGCCTCCTTTGATTTTTTCACTCCAGCTAGTCTTGGAAAAATAGAATCATGCACTACTTGTTGGATTAGGAAGAGAGCATTTGAATCTTTCTTACAATTTTCCTTTAGCTGGTTTCTTTGGTCTTGTGTCCAGTGGGCAAGTGTTTGAGCATCTGGTTTTGTATATCCATTCTCTACAAAATCCCACAAATCTTGTGAGAGAGACAATGTTTCCATCTTAATGCTCCAAAACCAAAGTTCTCACCTTCAAACATTGGTATTTGTGGCTAAGAAATATTCATATTGTTGGCCATTGCTACTATCTAATGAGCACTCCCACTAATAATTTGAATTTGCACATGCTTCACAAAATTATGAAAACTCTTGCGAATGGCTTTCACAAACTTTTGAAACCTGTTGCCAACAACACACACTTTACATATAAATCAATTTTTTAACCTAGCTCTGATACCATGTTAAATCTATTAAGAGCATACATATGAAAACATAAACAAAACTAATGAACAAAAATATGAGAAGTCTTATTCTCATTCCATGAGCTAAACTCTCATTGGAATCTCATATCTGCAGAGGAGCAATGAACACATTATTATATACCCGACATATTTCTAATTTGATTATCCATTATCTGATTAATCTACTGCCCTTAATAATTTGCTGAATGATAACTGAATGATAATCTATTAATTTGCTACCCTAAATCTGATAACTCAGAACACAAAATTTGTTGGCTAATCTGTCAGCAACTACATAGATTATTTTAAGCATTATCCTCAACAAATATAACCATTCTAAAGTAAATTATATTAACTAAACCAAATGCTTATATAATAAAACTATCCATTAAAAAAAACTAAATTATTTAAAAAATATATAATTTCTTTTCTTTATAAAATGCAATATAATTTTTAATCAAACAGAAATTGATGTTCAAACTCAATTTTGATTGCGTTATCTCTGGTTGTAGGTTTCTGGTCCTTTGAGTACGACTTTCGGTAGGAAGATGTGGACACTTGGATATTAATAAAGAATACACAGAAAAGTGAAATTATCACTTACAATTGAACGTGAAACTGATTGGTTTGTGTATGCTTTTCTTGTGCCTTTCCTAGTTATCTTTCTTTAAACCTTATTGGATTTGAAATAATGAATTTCAAAGTTCAATGTGCGTAGGTGCATTTCATTGAGCAGAGTGGGGAGGTGGCTTTGCACTCGGCACAATGAAAGCCACTTTGCATAATAAACTTCTTCTGCACTTTGAAGACTCGTGCAGAACTTTCAAGTTATGTTCGAGGAGACTGAAAATAGTGATTAAACTAAGGAAAAATTCAATTGAATTAATTACAAGTTGAAAATAATTAGTCACTAAACACATAGATTAATAGTGAAGGTCTTAGTTATCAAATTACGGAAAATGGTTGTTGGGTGAAGTCATGGTGCAATTCCACCATAACCTCTTTAATAATAACATGATGCTAAATATCAATAATAATAACTTATTGGTAGTTTTGAATTGAAATTGCATGCATTAATATAATCCCTAAAGCTTTTCCACGCGTGGCATCAGAACTGAATGAATGCTCGGTGGTTAATGATTAGTTGGGATTTCCCTTGTATTCGTTGTAATTGATGTATGTGATACATTGATCATATGTTGTCCTACATTAAGGAGTCCAATCCTTAGTTATATAAATTACTCCAGATAAGATGCATTTAATAATTAAACAAATTATATTTGATTCATAATTCAAATAATAGCTTTGCATTATTCATTCAATCTTTTGGTTAAACTATCATTAATGTAAAATAAAGTTCATTGTGCAGAATGCAGGCTCTTCGGAGTAAGTTCATTGTTCGGAGGTGATTTTTTTTTAAGATGTTCCTCTGCACTATGCATAATAAAGTTACTTCGAACTCGAAGACTCTAGTGTGGAACTTTCAAGATACATTCGAGGAAATAAAATGTCAGTTGGAGGAAAGAATAGTGTGTGGAAAAGCTCTCCACATTATTGCAATAGATATAAATTCAATGTAAAACACGCTTAATGCAGGCTCATCAAACTCTTTCTTGCTTTTATCTCATATATAAGGTAGCTAATCATTCTACGAGGAAGTTGGGTATGATAGAGCCCTCACCATGGTTCTATATTCTGCTTATTGTTGCTCTACAAGTGACTAGTGACTACTAACTGTATAGCGACAATGTTGCTCACGTAGAATAACGCAGGATTTTCTAGACTTCAGGAATACTTGTAAGTGATTCGAGGACTTAAACGAGAACAAAAATTGTCGGATTAGAATGACATGAAAAGAATGATTGTGTCTGCTTTTGTATTTCATGGAATTAAATAAAGAAGGGTTCTTAATTGAAATTGAGATGGGAAATAGAAAAGAAATTACACACAATGTTTCGTTATCTTTGAAAGCTAGAACATGGCATGATATTTCAAATACATAACTCATCTAAACCTTTCTGAGGTCAGTATTATAGTAAACTACTAACGTTGAAAAATGTGATAATCTGGCCAAATTACAATAGGGGCGACGACAAGTAGGGCGAGGGAAGGAGAGAATTTCTATAGAGGGAATATATGCCTATGCACACAAGAGAATCGTAGCGCATTTTTCTTCTGGTTGTTCATGGGAAGCAATAATTATCGTTGTGGTGCATTTTTCTTCCGGTTGTTCATGGGAAGCAAATAATTATCGTTGTGGTATGACCTTTGATAGGGGTACGTAAAAAAAACCACTGTCCAACATGTGTTTCTTACGTCTATGTCGTCGAATACACAACCTCTAAATTTATCTACAACCTTTTTAAAAAATCCGATGAAGAAATGACAGAATATCATCCTAAATAAAACAATGCATATTGCAGTAGGACCCTGACCCCATTGAGGGTCACTAGATTCATATACAAAAGGATAGAAGGCAACATATTTTATGTTGCGGGGTGTTAGTTGTCAAATCAATGTCATCTTCCTTGGGGTGATATTCTTTTTTATTCTTTTATGGACAATTGGAAGAATAGTGACTTACTTTAACACAATTAAAGAACTTGAAAGTTAGCTTACATTTGTAATTTCCTCAGCATCTCTTGAACTTTCTCATGAACTTAGCTTCCTCTTCATCTGGTTCACAACATGAGTCATTGTGTTATTCCTTGGGCTTCATGTCTCCTTTTAACCCTGACTCCTTTGTTGTAGACTTTCCATTAGAAATCCTTATCTCATGGGAAGTAAGAGTGCCAAGCAATTGGTCCAAAGTAAGATTCTTTAGCTCTGTCATGTCCTCAATGGATGAAACTTTAGTATTAAATCCCTCAAGAAGAGATCTCAACACATTTTGAACTACTACTGACTCTTTTAACTTTTCATAAAGACTTATTATAGTGTTCACAACCTCATCAATCCTAAGAAATTATTTAGCAATATCTTCATCATCATGCATATTCAAAGACTCAAATTACATTCTAAAACATTAAAGTTTGGCTTTCTTAGCTTGTTGTCTCCTTCGTAGCAACTACTCATCTTGTCCCAAATAGATTTTGCAGTTGTGCAATTCATGACTTTGATTATTTCTTATTCATGTAGGAAAATGAGCATAACATTCATAGCTTTGGAATTGCAAGTAAATTCCATCTTCTGATCTCTGGTAATCAAGGCATTATTCTTTTGATATTCTTCTTCCACTGCATCCGATACATCAACACCAATTGATTAAATGTATATTTTCATCCTTACTTTCCAAAACACGTAGTTTGCTCCATTGAACATAGGTTCCTTGTTGGTGTATCCTACCTTGTTTTCCATGGTCTCGAATCATTATTCTAGCTATTAAACTAATCTTGAACTAGCCATCACTATGATACCAATTGCTAGAATCTAGGACAATACTAAGAGTGGGGTTAATCACTATTGTGACAATTTCAAAAAATTATTTCACAATTAAAGAACACTAATAAACACTTTAGCTATCATTCATATAAACATCACAATAATCAACATAAGAAGCACATATTAAACACATATATTCTTCAATTACTTTCACAAAGTAAATACTCAACTTGTTGTTACAACATTCTCTAGCTCCAATCAGAAGGAAGCTACTACTCCCTACTTTATCAACTACCAGTGAAAGAAGCTACTACCCGTTACTTTTTCAATTGCTATTGAAAGGAGATTTGACCCCAGATTTTTTATCAGCCACTACTAGAAGGAGATATGACCCCTATTTTGAAAGCTCCCACTTGCTTGACCTCCTTGATTCATCTTTCATACCATTTCAAAATCAAATCATGAAGGCTACTTCCTTTCATAAAAAAAAATCACTAACCTCAATTACTCACCCAAAACACCATAAAAATCACTTTCAACGATCACTGATCACTGATAAATAAAATACAAACCTCTGAGCACACACCCTCACATATACTTTCACACACTTCTTGCAAATTAGCTTCTACTTATATATAAATTGAGCTAATAATTTTATATTTAGATATTTTAGTTAAGTTTAGGTCTTTGCCTTGCACAAATTCATATTTTTCACTTAAATTCCACTTTTTTCATGTCATCTTGATGTGTTCATATAGTCCTCAATTGTTGTTTTGAAAATAAATTATGAGTTAAATTCCCAATTTTCACCATTCTCGAAAGTTACAGGTTTTAGAACAGACTTTAACTGCAGTTCTAAGTTTAACAAACTGCCAAATTTAGTAAAATTGTCAAATAGATCACCAAGCTTATCTTTACTACTTGATTATACTTTTGATAAATTTTAGGCTTCTAGTATAGATTAGTGAATTATACTTTTGTCTAAACTCATGTATTAGACTTCTAGTCTAGACTGGAAAGTTAAAATGTTGTATCAGACTTTTGGTCTAGACTGGAAAGTTAGACTTCTGTCTAAATGGGTGTATTAGACTTCTGGTCTAGACAAGCAATTTAGGCTTCTATCTAAACTAGTGTATTAGACTTCTAGTCTAGACTGGTGAATTAGAATTTTGTCTAAACTGGTATATCAAACTTCTAGTCTAGATTGACTAATTATAGTTTTTTTCTAGTTGACTTCCTATCTAACTAACTTCCAATTGAACAAATTTTGAATCGCACAGACTCTTAGTCAGCTAGACTTCCAGTTGAATATACTAGCTTTTTCACCTGTTGCCTGTGAACTTGTTTTGCTCATAACTTTTGATCTGGGAGGTCTTTTTCAGACTTCCACATACCATTGGAAAGGATTCTTTGATCCTGATCCATATAAGTGGGTTCTAGGAGAATTTGGGCTAAATATCTATGAAAATTTTAGATTTGAAGATAATGCCTCTTTAGACAACAATTTCACTTGTTCATTGACCTGCCTGCAACCATCTGATCAATGCCACTTCATGACACTTCCTTTGACATCAATGCCAACATATTTCTAACATGGTATTACTAAATCAATATTAAAATTTTATAGATTTTGGGAAAACCCCTCTTTTAAAAAATATATTCAAGATATTAATATTTAAAAAACATTATTAATATTTTTTGGGATATTATGGGTTAACCACTATGAAAATTTAATAACTTCAAAATTTTCAAACGAGAGTTTTGAACCTCTCTTGAAAACTCTACAAACATTAGTGTTGCAGTTTTGTTTTTGTTTTTGTTTTGTTTTTTTTTTTTTGAATTATCACTCCTACTTAAAATGCCAATGGAGGAAGAATTAATCCCTCCAACTGGATAGTCGCAGATGGCCAAATAGTTGGAAAGAATGCGACCTCAAACTCACACCTCTCTGGATCCACTCTGAATCATTATTAGTAGGAGATGCAAAAACATGGAAATCAAGCGAAAATAAGGAGACCAAGTAGTTTCTCACCCAAATAAATTACAAACCCTATCTACAATGTCAGATCTACTCAAACTATGGAGTTTATTCAATACATGCATGGCCATGTGTTCATAGCATAACTTCTAAGGATTTTACCTACAAAGAAAGACCTGACTCAGTGGATCTTGTTGAAATGGAAGACGAAAGGCTAGATCAAACTCAAGCTCGGTGCTAAGGGATGTTTCATCATCATATGTTCCAGCTTGGAAGATCAAGACAACATTTTCTAGAATGCACTATATATTTTTTTAATTTTGTTGTGTTGTACCTTCAATGGTAGATGGAGTGATTTAACACAAATAAGGAATAATTTACAACATCCCCCATGTGGATTTGACTATGCTTGTTACCAAGATAGTTTTGGCATGATGAAACATTGGCTGAAATAGAAAATGCTCTTGGACATTATGTAAAAGCTTCAGAATCAACCAAGTGATGTCATTACATCTCATATCATCACATATTTATGTACATGAATATATCTAAGCCTCTCTCAAAATATATTGATATATATTTTCAAGAGGAGTTGTGGAAGCAAATGTTCGATTATGTGCACATCGAATTCAGGTGAAGAAGCTGCCATGTGTACGAGAATTTATACCAGCAATGCACCCTGGTTAAGAAAATTAAAACCCCATATCTGGTGCTAGATCCACCCAATAATGGGTTTACAGTGCGAAAATGACACATAGAGAACTCTAAACAGTCACCCCCACACTAAGGCACATTGGAGAAAAAAGGATGGGCAACAAAACGGTTCAATCTACTATCTCACTGAATAATGTTGAAAATTCTACCCCATATCAACTAACAAATGTGGAAATGTGAGTCCTAGGGACCCTCCTCAACCTCAACTGGGTTAAATATTGTAAAGGCTTCAACTAGTCTAGGTCATTCAAAGGCCCCTCCTTCACAAAATCTAGTGAATCCCATCAATTCAAATCAACCACCCCCTGATTCTTCATCCCTGCCACTTTATCCCCTAGTTATACTTCATCTAGTGCCTGAGGAGAATGATGTGCACCCAAATTTGGTGGAATCTATGGAGCTAGACCTAGATGCCTTGAATAAAATAAAAAATAAATAAATAAGAAAATCACTAGAAAGGTAATGATCAATTCATCCTCCTTAAGCATTAAGTTTGTTTAATAGGAGGATCATATCTAAACTATAAATATATAGCTACCAAATTGAGTTCAGGATCTAGACCATTGGGAATCAAGCTCAATGTTTGGAGGAATCATGTAAACTGCATAAAGAGGAGAAAAGGCGAGGTCGAAAGAGTAATTTAGAAATGTTGGATGAATTAGGAGACAAATTGGTTAATTCTCGAAATTTCAAGATTATAATTAAGTTATTTTTGGCTCCAAAAGCCTTAGTCATGAATATTATATCATGGAACATGAGGGTACTTAATAGTGACAAAAAACAAGGACTCTTAAAAGATGAATGGTGAGAAGAACAACCATCAATCATGATGATACATTAAACTAAAATATCAAAGGGAGGATTTGTAAAACCTCACCAACAACTAGAGAAGTAAATTCTAGTCAACTGCTACAGATGTTCGAGGGAAATCAAGAGGATTAGAAATGTTATAAGATGACTGATACATCCAGGTGACTAATATGTTTTCCACATTCTTAGTCTTCACAATAGAATTCTAGGTGGTCGGATTGAGAGAGAAAGGTTATTTATCCAATGTGTATGGCCCGAATAAACCACACGATAAAGAAACGTTTCTTAAGTCAGTCACCCAAACTTGACACCTAATTTCCCCATATCCATGGATTACTGAGGGCGATTTCAATTTGATCGAGTCACTATGTTAAAAGAGAGGATGAATTTAGTGTTTGGAGGTGGAGGAAATTTCTTTTTAGGACACGATTGATTCCCTTGGTCTCACTTAGATAGACACAACCAATGGGGTATTCACATGGAATAATAGGTGAATTGTTGGGTGTGTGTTATATTCTTTCCATGACTAGTCTCACACATTGGGGGTGGGAGGGAGGGTTCAAAGTGGGGCAATAGCCCCCCTTTGTTTGTTCGATCGGGCGTGGTAGGGAAGTCACAGGGGGAGAACAACCCCCTTGTCGAGAGGTTTCAGTGGGGCGGTATCCCCCTTGTATAGGGTCTGGGGCTCCCGAGATTTTTTTTTATGGACCATATATTAGGTGGGTGGACCTACCTATGGTTTTGTGCATGGATTTTGCACATGGTTTTGGGCATGATGGTTTTCTTCCCATGGTATTTTCTAAATCCGGTCAAGGGAACTATGATTATATTCTAATCCAAGGTTAGTGGATTGGGGTTTATGAATGCTCTGGCACGTATATATATGTATTGTAACATTGAAAGGAAAATAATAAAAAAATCAATCTACTAGTCCCAGCTTATGGATCCAGGGGAAAATCTCTATGTATATTTGTTTTATGTTTTATGTTCTCGCCATTGTTTATTTATTTATTTTTGAATTTTTATGTAGGTAATTTCTATACAAGGTTAAAACCTGCATTTGGTATCATATCTTTTTCAGCTTCAAGGGGACGCCTTTGTTGCCGAGGGGTTTTTCTCAAGCATGTGGTAGAACCTGTTCAGTGGGATATCTGTGGGAGCGATTGTTGCAGAGAAAGAATATGGTGAATAGTGGAAAGATAGAGATTGAGAAATTCAATGGACAAAGTTTTGAGTTTTGGAAACTCAAGATGGAGGATCTGTTGTTGGATAAAGATCAGTGGATCACTGTAGATCCTGGTACTAAACCAATGACAATTTCAGATGAAAACTAGTCGAAGTTGGATCAAAAAGCAAAGAGCACAATAAGGTTTTGCATCTCATATTCAATATTGTTGAATGTATCAGGGGAAGTTATGGTGAAGGATTTGTGTGAAAAGTTAGGGACTTTGTATCAATCTAAGTCTCTGGTGAACAAACTGCTCCTACGTAAAAAGTTTTATAACCTGAGGATGAAGGATGGAGACTCGGTGACTGAGCATTTGAATGCCTTTAATACCATGGTAAGCCAGTTGTTGTCTCTTGATATTAAAATTCTAGATGAAGATAAGTGCATCAAGTTACTGTGTTCTCTACCAGATTTGTGTGATAGTCTAGTTGTTGTAATAAGTAGTAATACAACTACCTTGAAGTTTGATGAAATAGTCTCATCTTTGTTGTCATGGGAGATGAGACGGGAAAATATGGAGGGCCAAAATGGAGATTTCTTATTTCTACAAGGACGGTCCCAGAACAAAAACAAAAATAAGTCCTCGAGTGGGAGATCTAAATCTAGAGGGAGATCTAAATCTCTAGGAAAACCTGTATAGGTGTGCTGGAAATGCATAATGGAAGGGAACTTGAAAAAGGACTGTAGATCTAAATCTCTTGAGAAAAGAAAGTGATTTAATTATTCTCCTTTTACAGAGGCGAAAACCACCTTAAATGAACATGGGGATGTGTACTTGGCTTCTTCTTCAAGTACACATGTAGATCATGAGGCATGGTTGATTGACATGGGTGCATCCTTTCACTTCACTCCCCATAGGGAGTGGTTCTGCGAGTATGATAACTATGATGGTGGTGATGTCTTCTTAGGGGATGATAGGAAGGCTACGGTGGTGCTAATTTCAAGAACTTGTTCACAGTGATGTGCTTGGATGTTATGGTGGTGCTGATGTTGTACTAGGAGTCCAATGGCTACAATCCTTGGGTACAATAGCTTGATATTATGGCACTTTCCAGAGCAATTTATGGTTCCTCCATTTGCAACCATCACTTGACAGTCTGGTGCTGGATATAGGAAGCAATTCAATTCCTTGATTATCTTACAATGAATAAAATTATGGGTACTTCCCGAATGAATCAACACTATTACCTTTTTCATCTTGATATGACCTTCTATCTTGATAGTTTGAGGAGTGGTAATTCCAGCCAATGCATTACAAGATATGGTCGAATTCATTTCTTCTTATTCTAGGGTTTGTTCCTGGTGTATATCCTCTTCTTTTGATGTTTCTTGTTCCTTTTATTCCTCCTCTTCACAATCTATGTAAAACAATTTCTTCTCAGCACACTTATGACCTTTAGTGTATTTTTTATCACAACTGTAACAAAGCCCTTTGGCTCTTTTTTCTTCCAATTGTTGTGGTTTCAACCTTGTAGGTTGTCGATGGCTAGGGGTAGCAACACTTCTGTCTTTATGATTGTGAGTGGTAGGCTTCCTTGTTGCCATAATTTTACTTTCCATTTTTCTTGCCAACCTGAATGCCTTCTCCAATGAATCTGGTTCCCAAAGGCGAACCTCATGTTGGATGTTATCTTTTAAATTCCCTATGAACACATTAATCCTATGCTCCTCTAGAATATCTTTTACCCTTATGTTCAATTTTTGGAAGTCCTCAATGTGCTCCATCATTGAGCCCTTTTGTTTGAGATTTATCAATTGGCTAAAAAAAGTGTTGCTTTTTTTATCCTCATAATGTGCTATCATTTCATGCATAAAAATAGCCCAAGTGACAATTTGTTTACGAGAGCAAAGCAATCGATACCATACAAACTGATTTGGTTCCAAATATAAAGTTGCAATGCGTACCTTTTCTGTGTCTTGCACATTATGGATATCAAAAAATTGCTCCATCTGTAGTATCCATGTTCTGGGATCCTTACCATCAAACTTCCTCATATCGATCTCTGGAACATGATTGTTCTTCGATCCAACGTTAGAGTCTATTAAATCATGCTTAACATTTATTTTGTTCTCATCATGAGTTTCCTTTACTACCCTTTCGCCATTACTAAGCATTTCTTGTAGAAACTTTGTCAAATCTGTCATCAAATCCTCCATCTTAGCTTCCATTACATCCATCTTAGCTTCCACGCCATCCATCTTAGCTTCCATTACATCCATCTTAGCTTCCACGCCATCCATCATAGCTTCCACACCATCCATCTTAGCTTCCACATCATTCATCTTAGCTTCTACGCCTTTCTTTAAACCATCCAGCTTAGCTTCCACGCCTTTCTTTAAAGCATCCATCTTAGCTTCCATGCCATACATCTTAGCTTCAAAGTCTTTCTTTAAACCATCCATCTTAGATTATATTACTTTTTGTGCGAGTGACATTTGTTGCACTTGGTCTTGTAAATTTGATATATTATGTTGCATTTCTTCCTCTTCTTCATGAGTCATACTAGAGCTTTTAGGTTGCTTACTAGGTGTTTCCATTTTCTTTCTTTGGGGCATCAATTACTGATAATAATTCTTCACTATGCCCTTTGAATTCCTTCAAACCAATTTTTCAAACCAAGCTTATGTAAAAATTAAAAAAAAAAACTACACACCATTTTTTTTCCCACTTTGTAGGAGCTTGATGTTGAATATGATGTATTTCGACAATTTTGGATCTCTAAGGTCTGGAATTTCTTCCTATGATAGCCCTCTGAGTAATATTTCTAACTCCGCAAGTCTAATCAAGATTGGATTCTGCAATGAAGAGTTATGCCAAATCTCCCACGATGACCTGAGTATAGATTTGTTTAGTAGAGCAAACTTGTAGGACATGTCGCGGGTCCTTGTTTCAACCTTAGGTTTTGAAAATGGTACCCCAAAAACTATAGTCCATCATATTTTTGTAATTTCTTACGAAAATTCAATCTGATGCTCTGAGAGAAAGTTATGACGATTTTTCCAAGGTGACCTATTTGGCATGTAATTCAAGGGTCTGCAAAAGCCCTAATTTCCTCATATTATATCTCCTAAAATATAGCGAGACATGATCTAAAATTTAGAGCCGAGGTTCAAAATGATTTATTCTAAAATAGATTTTTTTTTAGCTTTTGAAACTTTGTAGCGAAAGCGATATAGCGAAAACTCCACCATGACCTATTTTAGATGAAATTCTGGAGCTTGCAAAAACCCTAACTTCCTCAGATCATGTCTCCGAAAATATAGCAAGACAAGATATGAAATTCGAACCCGAGGTTCAGCAAAATTTCCTCTCAAATGGGGTTTTTTTTTCGCTTCTGAAACATCGTAAAAAAAAATTATAGAAAAATTTCCACGATGACCTGTTTGGAGCAGCGAAACCCTAGAATCCAAAGCTCTAATACCAAATGTTATGAAACCAGCTCACAAAAAGATAGAAAAGATAGATGAACGCCTTAGAAATAAGCTTCTTCAAGGGGGCAACCACCTTTACATTACACAAATGAACAATTCTTGGATAATACAAATGGCAAAACTTCCTTTCTATATATAGGAGTCTAAGGGGTCACAATATAACCAAGCCGAACTAACAATAATAATATAAAGGCACAAAAATAACAATAGTGGGATTCTATGGGGCACAATAATAACAATATGGCGATAATAGGGGCACAACAATAACAATAAGGGATACAATGACAATAGTAATGGGGGAATCACTAGTATTATAGGGCCCTAATATTGGACCTATGTCGGTTCTATCACTAGGTAAGTTTGTGTACTATGTATCATTTGTAGATGATTTCTCAAGGAATACATGGATATATTTCCTCTGGTCAACAAATAAACAAAGAAAAATATCAGGGTTTGTGGATAGATAATGGTGGAGAGTTCTACTAGAAGGAATTTGAAGGGTTTTGTAAGAAGTGTGGTATAGCACAACAAAAGACTACTCCATACACACCTCAGCAAAATGAATTTACAGAAAGAATGAATATGACGTTGATGGAAAAGGAAAGAAGCATGCTCAGTGGTGTCAAACTAGGAATGGAATTATGGGCAGAGGCAATGGAGACTGCATGTTACCTAGTTAATATATCACCTTCATCAATGTTGGAGGATAAGACTCCACATGAGGTGTGGGTTGGTAAGAAACTCACTCTTTCACATCTGAGCGTATTCGACTGCCATGCATATGTACATGTTCCAATGGAGAAAAGAACCAAGTTGGATAGTAAATCTAAAAGGTGCATCTTGATTGGGTATAAGGATGGTTTAAAAGGTTATAAGCTTTGGAACCCAGAAACAAGGAAGGTTGTGTACAACCAAGATGTGGTATTTAGAGAGTTGAAATATGTTATTAAACATGAATTCCTACCAAAGGAACCTAAGAAGATATAGTTTGAGCTAAAGGAGGAATAATTTGACTCTACAATAGAAAAGGAATCAGAAGATGAAGAGCCAGAAACTCTAGCTGTGAGAAGATCAGTTCGAGAAAGAAGTCAGCCAAAAAGATATAGTCCATATACTATAGGTTCAAACTTTTATTTATCTATTACAGATGATTATCCTAGAACTTCCAAGGATGTAGTAGACTCAGAGGATGGAAAACTATGGAAAGAGGACATGGCATATGAAACGACATCTTTGGAAAAAAATGATGCTTGGGATCTGGTGGAGTTGTTGGTTGGAAGGAAACCCATTGGAAGAAAATGGGTGTTTAAGAAGAAGATGAATGCAGAAGGCAAGGTGGAGAAATACAAATCTCAGTTTGAAGGAAAAGGTTATTCCCAGGTGTCGGGAATTGATTTTGGTGATATTTTTTCCCCTGTTGCCAAGGTAGTATCTATTTGATTACTTTTATGCGTTGTCACTACTTTTGATTTTGAGGTAGAACAAGTGGATGTGAAGATAAAATCTCTTTATGGGTATCTAGAAGAAGAGATCTACAAGAAGCAGCCTGAAGGATTTTCAGTGAAGGGTAAGAAAGAACATGTATGCAAGGTAAAAAAAGTATATGTATGGGTTAAAATAGTCACCAGGTATGTGGTATTAGAAATTTGATACACATATATGGGAACTTGGCTTCACCAGAAGCAAATAAAAGCACTGTGTGTATTTTAAATTTAATTGGTGATCGTGTTATTTATTTGGTCTTGTATGTGGATGATATGTTGTTGATTGGAAATGAAAAAGAAATTATCCAGGATTTGAAGACCCAATTATCCTCCAAATTCGACATGAAGGATCTTGGTGTTGCAAACTATATTTTGGACATGGAAATTAAACAGGATCAGGAAAAGAGGAAGCTCTTGCTAAACTAAAGGAAGTATGTCCAGACAATACTACAAAGGTTTAATATGCAGGATAGTAAAATGGTCAAGGTTCCTATTCCTGTAGGTATAAAGTTATATGTTAAACAGTGTCCCAATACCGAAGAATAGGAAGAGGACATGTCCGTGATTTCCATACGCAAGTGTAGCCGGTAGCCTGATGTATGCAATGGTCTATACTAGACCATACATTCCACATGTGGTGGGAGTATTGAGCAGGTTTATGTCAAAACTAGGGAAGGAGAATTGGACAACAATGAAGCGATTTTTCAGGTATTTGCGTGGCAATAGTGATTATGATATGTGCTACTAAAGAATATCGGGATTGGAGAGAGTTTTGGATATCCGTGGCTTTATTGATGCATACTAGGTTGGAGATCTAGATCAGAGAAGATCTACAAGTGGATGTGTGTTTAACCTATTTGGAGGTGGAGTCAGTTGGATGAGAAAGAGACAAGTTGTAGTGGCACTTTAAACTACAGAGGAAAAATACATGGCAGCCACTCATGCAAGCAAGGAAGTAGTTTGGTTGCAGAGATTGTGTTCAAGTATGGGGTTAGGACAACACATTATAAGGATATACTGTGATAGGCAAAGTGAAATTTTACTGGAAAAGAACCTTGTTTATCATTCTAAGATAAAGCACATTGATGTTTAAGTATCACTTTGTGAGAGATATGGTTGAGAATAAGAAGGTGTTGCTGGTAAAGGTGGACACTTTGAAGAATGTTGCAGATGCATTAACAAAGTCTATGAGCACTGAGATTTTTTCTTGGTGTAGAGAAACAATGAGCGTTGCAGGGTTGTACCAATGACTAAGCTCTCTTGTGACCCCTTGTGTGGAAAATAAAACAAAAAGTGGGAGAATGTCGGGTGCCTGTTATATTCTTTCCATGACTAGTCGCATGTGCAGGGGGTTCACAAGGGGGCCGATAGCACCCCGTTTTCCTTGCACCGAGCACAATAGGGAGGTCACAAGGGGGATGCATGCCCCCCTATTGTGGGGTTTCATGGGAGTGGTAGCTCCCTGTATAGGGTCCAGGGCAGTGCCCTGGGAATTTTTTTTTTGGACCATATATTAGGTGGGTAGACCTACATATGGTTTTGTGCATGGGTTTTGCACATGGTTTTGGGCATGATGGTTTTCTACCCATGATAGTTTGTAGATCCAATCAAGGGAACTATGGTTATGTTCTAATCCAGGGTTAATGGATTGGGTTTTATGAATGATTCAACATGTATATATATGTATTGTAACAATGGAAGGAAAATAATGAAAAAATCAATCTGGTAGTCCCGAGATTGGGATCAAGGGGAAAATATCTATGTATATATGTTTTATGTTCTATATTCTCGCCATTGTTTATTTTTTGTTTTTAGAATGCATTTGAAAGTAATTTATGTACAGTGTTAAAACCTACATCCACATGCCAACAAAAACTAACATTAAGATCAATTGGTTTTCTTCTTTTGGAGAACTTAATGGCATGGGATGTATTTATTGAATCCTCCATCCTTATGGAGTGCATAGTTTCACCAACATAGGGAATCTTGCAGGAACAAGATATTAAATAAACACCTTTCTGACTTGTAGGATCAATGTGACCTTTGAGGGATTTATGTTTACTTAACTTCTTGTAGCATCCATTATTTTTTAGGTGATTTGGCATTTTTTCCTCATGGTGACTTCTTTTGTAGAAGAGTTGTTGTTATCATGAATAGAAGCGAATATGAGGAAAAAAAATTATATCACCTCAACAATAGTGGGAGCTACAAGAAGTTAAGTAAAAATAAATCTCTCAATGATCCCATTTATCCTACAAATCAAAAAGGACATTACTTAATACCTTGTTCATGCAATATTTCCTATGTTGGTGAAACTAAGTGCTCCATAAATACTAGGGTTCAACAACACTATAACATCCCTCAATATATCTCGTACAAAATACACAAGATTAACTTTTTTTACCATTTTTACTAGCATGTAATATTCTCAAATGACTTATGTCATACTCATTAACTGATAATCAAATGATATAATAATGATCATTAAGTGAAGTAATCTTAGAAAGGAAATATCGAATCTCATGATGTTATAACCATTAATGAAGCTTATTAACATATTTTTTTCTACTACAACTTTGCATCGTTAACATTTTTCATTTAGTCATGATTGTTAATAACACATTGGATGATGTAAGTTTCAACATCATGCAAGGTAGAAATATCATCAGAATAAAAAAAAAATAGGAAAACACATAAATGGACACCAATATACGCTGGAAACCTTGGAGGGAAAAGCCAACAAAAGTTTATTTTATTAAATGTTTTGTGACAGAGTTCAACCTTCACTCAATGATAAGCAAGGGATTCCATCCTTTGTCAATTGTTGAAATTTTACAAAAATAAACATAGTATTTAATTTAAGCATGATTAAATAGAGGGAATTCCATTAAACATGATGTCATGTTTCTCAAACACTTTACCCCAATGTTCGTCAAGCATAATGTCTTTGTGGAATTGTTGCTTACCATAGTAAGTTACCTATTGTAACCTAGAGTTGACGATCTTATTCTCTACATGTAACAATAGTGATAAATAATGACTTCATCACCTAAAAATTCATCTATTGATTGTTGCAAAAGGGATTAGTTTAGAAACCATCACACCATTCTTTACGAAAGTCATGATTTTTTCCTACAAACATTATCATCACAAACTCTAACATCATCATTACTTGATATATCAGTTTTTCAAACCCCAAAAGATTTATGACATTTTTCATCAAGTAATTCGTGAAAATTTGTGTATCTAAGATATTTAATTTCTACCAATTATCATGTCAAAATCACTAATAATCTTCTACACATTGTACCTCTTGGCCTCGAAACACTTTCTTGCACATGCATAAATTAGAGTAAAATTCATATTCATAATTAATCCTTTACCTTTTCATGTGTCATCAATTGCTTAACCATAACTATTTAATATATACAATACCTTAACTATTATCTTCAAAACCATATTTTTAATGCATGCAAAACTATGGGAATATACTTGCACAACTATGGGTAATATTCTACTTGTTTCTTCTATTACATAACCAATCTTGTTGTTACCATTGCACTAACATAGGTTAATAAAATGTTGTTAGTATTATTTTCTTTATTTCCAAAGTATAACACAAGTGCACACAATTATAACTACACATCTATTTTTCCCATATTTTAGTTGCATTAAATAAAGTAAAGTTATAGAGTCACGCCTATTTAACCATATTTTACGCGTGTTATATAAATGCATAAAGATTATAAAAGCATGCATATGCATATATCTTCCACATGCATTAAATAAATGAATAAAGATTGTAATAACATGCCTATTCATCTACCTTTCATATGAATTATATAAATGCATAAAGGTTATAAGAGCATGCCTATTTATGATTTAAAATACAAAATATTACACATTAATAAAACGACCTTTTACGTTATTCTTGTGAATGTAAAAATAAAATGCATTAATAATTGCAGAGCCATGACCATATTATTATAACGGATGCACTGGCAATGTATTTCCATAGGCAAACTTTTATTAATAAGTATAAAATTAATTAAAAAATTACTGCCCTATTGTAGTATACTTCCAAATGAAAACCACACTTTATATTTATACTATCAATCTTCAATACAGAACATGCATGCCATAATAATAATTTACTGTGCAAAACTTTAGAACATGCATAGCATAAAGTCCATTACAAAATGAGTAGGAGCCGCTAGCGTAAGTTTGAATGGGCTTTCCATTCATTAAGAAGCTTTATCAACTCAAGATACTATCTCCATACCATCGCCCTCATAAGAGATATTGACGTTAACAAATATCATCTTCAAAGACATGTCTCTACCTCAACATTCTTCAAAAAAATATCTTGTTCCTTATCAACCACATCTTTTCAATCCTGCCAAAGAGGTTCGACACCATGGGCTCTGATCGTACTAGAAGAATCTCTGAGAGGAGCACACAAGAACCATGATAGCTAATATTATGACAAGGAGCATGGAAGCCACTCTTCCCAACATATATGGAATTAGTGACAACAGTGCATTCCGAAAATCCTTTCCACTGTAGCTATCACTATAGTTCTTCATTGAAAGACAAGTTTCTATTCTCTCCCTCTCTTCTCTTTTAACATATTCATCCCATAATTAATTAACATTGAGGTGTCAACCTGCGACACAATCATAAAGAACATGCCTTTCTATGGAGGAGGTCTCCTTTGAAGACTTTTCGTGCACACCAAACGTGATAAAATGTCACTGATAGAGGGTTTAGGGAACATGAAGGTTTAGGGTTTTAGCAGTCCTTAAGTTCTTGTGTGTTATAAGACCCTTTGTGTAAGGTCCTGAAGCTCCGGCATGAAGTGCGACGGTTAAAAGTGCGAGCTCCTTCGAGATATGCGATGGACAATGCGCATAAGGAGGGAAGGCAAGCACGTTTATATGGCGGTGGACGTGTGTTAACACATATGGAGGCCGACATGATAACTTAGGGGCTTTTGCGATGGAGCAAGGGCATGGGAGAGGTCGGCTAGGCAAGCTACGACCTCCCCCTTCAACGCATATATATTGTAAGGCGTTGGAACTGTTTTGGACATCATTCGATCATCCAACACTCGCTCAACAAAAGAAGAAGTGCGTAGGACAAGTGAAGGCGCAGCAAAGGAAGGAGGGCACAGATTTGGAGATGCGCCCGTTCTTGGGCGAAGCCGCACGGAAGTGAAACGTACCTCTTGGTTTTGGGTGAAGGGCGCAGGCAGGGTCGCCCGCCGGTTGGAGAAGGGCATGCACGGGTGTGTGGCGCCCGCATTGTGCGACGACTTGGCACGAGTTCTTGGGTGGCTTGGGTGAGCGCCCGCCCATCGTGCAAGTGTGCACGGTGACTTGGTGAAGTGTTGAGATTGTGAACGGAGGTGTGTCTCGGGTAGAGGCGCCCGTGTGTGGCGACTTGGAGGCGTGCCCAAGTTGGGCAAACGACACGACCGTGAAACGAAGGTTGGAACCGGAGGTCGTAGAGTTGGGCAGGCGGTACTACGTGCTGTTCACACGATTTGGGCATTTGTCAAGAGTTGGCAAGTGGGACTGCGTGTGGGCAGGTGTACACGGTTTGGGCGCTTGCGACCAAACGAAGAGCGAACTGGTGGAGATGTGCAACAAGGTGAACGAAGAGTTGGTGAGTCGTGCGGTGACCGTGCGAAGGTGCCGACGAGCTGGGCAACCAAGTTTGCCGAAGTTGGAAATTTGGCTAAGTATAATTTGGGGTTTCCCAAGGACTTAGTCTGTACTTTGTAAAAGTGGAAAAATTATATATATTGATATTCGGGCAGACTCATATTGCAGGGAGTTGCCCCTCCCTTTATACTGTTGTGCATTTCTCTTGTTTAATGTTGTTGATAATGAATGTGTATGGGTGTTCATTGGTATAAAGGCACATTAATAATACTTGGTAACGAAAATAAAACTAAGTATGGAATGTTAAGGCGTAGTCCACGAACATAAGTATTGGTGAAAAGAAAGTGTTCGGTGGTGCCGCACCTCGCTATAAGCGGTTGAAAGACTACCGCAGGTGTAGGGGCGTGACACTTTGGGTTTTGCAGTGTCACGAAGTGGAAGAACCAATTGACTTCCTAGGGTGAGAAGGTTCTTGATGGGAAAACAATTTCCACGTTGTGAAGTCCTTCCTAAAAGAAATACAGTGAGAGACAAACGGGAAAAAAGGAAATGATTACGACCAAATACACCACCCAAGAAAGAACGAAACAAATGATAATTACTCCTATGGTAGTTGCATCCATTTAGAACCCTAACAAATTCTTGACTGCCATTTCTCATTGAACATATTAATTTAATAATAAGTTCATATTTATTCGAGTTTTATGGATAGGGATATTACAACATAGTTCTTTTTGCGATACACAATAATTTTGTTCCCTTCAAACATGTCAAAGTATAATGGCATTAGTTAGTCTTTCCAATTCTCCTGCTAATTCTTGAACCTCATCAAAAGAAAATGCGTTCACAATTTGGTGCTTCTTCCAATGCAAATGTGTATTCAATGTTATACTATTGAAGACTATTTCTTCGAATTGAAACATAATTCTTGTATTTATGATAGTGACAAATATTTCTTCCAACTCTCGATTTCAATGACAATTTCTTTGTAAACTCTTTGATCCCATTCTCTATGAAATTTTTTACAATGAAGTGTTTTCTTGTGGTAAAGCCTTAGATGAGGAATGAAGGTCCATGGGACCCAAGTCACGTGATATTTTTGACGATAATGAAAATGGTTAATAAAATCGTTTCAAAACATCAAGAAATGTGATATGTGAGTCCAATAAATCAGATGCGAGTCCAACAAATCAAATGCCCATGAAAGTTTAAAATCAACTGTCGATATTGAATTACATGGATTTTAACTTGAACTTAGATATCCAATGAATGAGACGCTAGGGATATTAAATTTCCCCACCCCCCTTAAAGATAACACTATCGTCAATGTTCATCTATTATTATTTTCGTCATCATTAGATATTCGTCCAATCTTTATCTCTCATTGGAACTTTGTCTTTTTTTATTTAGATTTCTTTTATTTCACGCAATCTAATTTTTATATCATCTTTTACTCATGACATTTATGTCCAGTCATGATAGTTTTGTAACCAAAATAACCAAAAGGGGATCTTTCCCCTTCAAACTGAAGGATTTTGTTTCCAGGAATTACCAGTAAGTAAAAAAAATAATTTTTTTATTAATAACCATAAATATTTATTGTTATGAAAATATTCAACTTTCACTTCCATCCTTTTAGCCATTTCTTAATTATGTAAAAACAACACAATAAGGTCTTCATAAAAACAACTTGTTACCTTCCAATATTCTTGGAAACCATGGTCACTCCACATAATATTAATTACATATGGTTTATTAGCTATGGAAATCACAGGCTAAGAATGGTTTATCATCCTAATAGAAATCATGTCAAGTTGTTTAGCAGCCTCCTTTGGAAAACACCACGTGGCGTATGACCAACAAATTCAGTTAGTATTTCTCAATCATAATCACATTATTATATCACAACATTTTCAACCATATGTTAATCACAATATTTTCAACTATTATTCATTTATGTAAGTCCAAGTAATATTTTTAACTATCAATCAAGTAATATTGTTACAGTATTTCTGCAAATACTCAAAGAGAATATAATTCTCTAATCACACGAATGATCAAAGTAGCCATAGCTACATATTGTATTAGCCCTTGTTAAAGACATCCATAAGTATAGTATCATAAATCTCTTGAAATAAAATAGAGGTCACCATCAAAGTACAATTCCAATAGCTCTTCCTTCAGTGTTAGGCTATTATCTTTCCAAGAAACTAATCAGAAATATTTTACAGATTTACAACTCCTCAAGCCAAGTAGTGTCCTGCTAAAGCTGACTAGAGTTTGAATACTTATCTCCCACTGGAACCTTTTAATTTCGACTTCCTTTATCTCCCAGATTCATCTTCCACCCATGACTTTTATATCTAATCATGTTAGATTTGGGTGGTCAAATCAGTCAAACAAGGTCATCCCTTTTGGAAAAATGGAGGAGTTTTTCGGTGTCTTCTTGGACCATAATTGGATTTTATTATTTCTTAACAGTTAGGAATCTAATCACTCATGTGGTGGCTCCTCTAATATTCCCAAACATAATAGTAAATAAAATTCTTTCATTTTACCAACAAAATAAATATTTACATTCTCATAAAGAATATTTTCTTTCCACTTTTTGGCTTTTCAGCCACATGTCATCTTAGAAAATCATAAAATTCATTTTAAAGTGGATTTACAACTTTGCATTAAAGTTTTTTGTCAATCTACATAAAATATTAACTATAAAAATCAAGTTACAATTCAATTTCCATTATCATCGAATGCTTCCTTGAAGCATTTTCTAATTATCAACTTATGATTCCTACTAGCTCATGGTTCCTTGAAAAGTTTTAGGCCCTACTACCCAAGCATCCTTGCGCTTTTGGATTTCAATCAAAGATTCCCCAATATTCAACAATTCATAATAATCATGACTAACATCTCATGTCTCACGAGTGGTGTTGATTTCAAGTCTCCCTCGTAATAAACAACATTTGAAAAAAAACATCACTATATGTTCTATGAACAAATCTTGCATGTCATATTTGGATAGTAGTAAACATATAGCTTCACATCTCTAGTTGAAAATCAAAATTGTAACATTTTTACCTTTCATTGGTTCTTATGTTCCATGCTACTAGAAACTTAGTGATGTCACTATGTTTCCATTAAGCTACCATTGCTTAATCATACAAGCACATTAGTCACACTTGTATTTGGTAAAACCATAATTTTCAAAAAATCATGTTATTTACCAATCATCTTGTCAAACATACTCAATATGCATTTCAATCAATGTTTCTCAATGTTTCAACAAAATAAGATAGTATTAATCTTGTCAATTTTTACTTACATAAACAATTTCCATGAATTAAGAGTAACATATAAAATAAGGATACATCCTCCAAACACTACATCGAAGAAAATCTAAAACAAAGTTTCCACAAAGATGTTTTCCAAAGCACAATTAAGGGAACGCCACTTTCTTAAAGATATACCCACTCTAATCCAAACATTGACATTCAGCATAGTTCTAATTCATGTAAAATGCGATTTCATGCATGTGCCCAATCATGAGTCACTTTGCAGCATTACTAACTTGAATTCAATCATGTGGAATTTTAAATTAAAGAAGTCAGTAATGCCAACTGATTTAAAATATGCCATCCAGATTCTATTTAGCAATGACAAAGGAGACATCATGATTCTACAACATAATGTACCTAACTAATTAAGTTTAATATGTAGTGTCACTAATAATATGCACACTGACTAGATGAATTTGCTAAGGATCAAGATGCAAATATTTTATTAGATGCAGGACTCACCTTTTAAAATAAAACAAAATAGAATGATGATAATGTCTATGTCAAGGGGGGGAGGGTGCATACACAAATATAAATAGGTAAAAAAATATCACTTTAAGTGTGTATATATATACATACACACACCAAATGCCAGGAGCCAAAGTTTAACTTAGAATCATTGTAATTGATTATATTGGTTGAATATGTAATGGTGTGGAAACAACAACAAGAAAAAGGTTATAGCCGATTGTTCCACTTCAAATGAAATCTAATGAAAATGCATATAAATGTTTACCATTTCCTGACTTTTACTTGAGATGGAATTGAATATGTTTCTGTGGGATTTCTTAGTTGCAAATGATTTTCAAAAAAAAAAAAAAATTATGTTCCTTTTGTCATTCTTATAAAATAATAAGAAGTTTATGAGGGATGTTACACCTGTCTCCTATTTGCAATAAAGATCAACCACAAGTTAAGGTTATGAATCCATAAGAATTGACTCTTTCTATCGATGGCTATTATTTTCTCCTCAAAGTAGAATTTTGGGTTCACATTCATTCATTACACCTATAGTAGTTCCCAATCAACAACCCTATTCCCCGTAAACTTGCATAACTCAATTTATGTGATCCCCTTCTTTACTCAACAATCCATTGGTTTTTTTTCACTTCCATCGAAAACTTCATCATAAGCGATATCTAAAAAAAACCCAAAATGCTAAAATTCTATAAAATCATCATCTACTACAAATTTTGTCAATAACATCCATTAAACACATTTTTCATTAAATTTGCAATTTTTATATTACAAGGCCTTCAACAACATTCATTCGTTTGTAAATCGCCGTATTAACTTAATTCAACGTAAAAATAATTTAGTAATTTCAAACCAAGTAGAGATCATGAATAGGTCAAACATGGGTTGTTATGTACAATAGTATCAATACACAATAGGAATGTGAAATCAAACTCTTAGAAGCAATTTATTCAAGATAAATCATATTAGTATGTCTAACATCCAATAAAGATATTATAGTTATGGATAACGAACTAGATTTCTCGATGTTTGAATTTTGTGTCTAATGACTCTAAACCCCTTTCCCATAACCTATGAGGGATTTTTTGATTGAATGATGTTGATGTGAGGATCTTAGTGTAAATGGAAAGGATGTCTATCCCTTGCGTTGCATTGAAACTAGTCTACTAAAAACTTAGTAAAATGTTTTTGTGCTCATTTTCTTGCGGTCCCTTCATGCCTTTATGAAGAACTAATGAGGGGGTGATCATTCATCTTCATATCATCCAGGCATCCATTATAAAAGTTACGCATTGTTAATCTAGGTATTTCAAGTAGGTTAGGCACCATTGATCTATCTCCACTCAAATCCACGTACATCAAATGAGAGTTCTTAAATGGGTATTCAAGTCATTCCATTGTGATGGACAATGTCACAAATTGAAGTAAACAAGAATTAGTGGTCTTCTTGTAAGTAGTGGAGGCAAGGGTTTTCAAATATTAGTACAGTTGATGGTAGTGTGAATATTTATCTCTCATGTTAGCATTGTCAAAACCAATACTAGTCTCAATGTAATAGTGCCAACCAATTGGATGGAAAACAATGATTGATCATTACTTTCACTAAGAGGAGAAATGATAAGAATTTTTAATGGGGAAGAAATACTTGTGAAACATAACTCATGGATTTTAGTTGAAATTTATATAAGTCCCCGTGTTCTTTAATTATTAAATACTTAATCTAAATACAAATAAATTATCGTTAAGATATTGATTTTGCAGATTAAATCTGAATTAAAAGGCATTCATCTATGACACTTGATTTTTCATGTAGTCTAAATAAACCACTTAAAGCTCATTATCAATTAATTTTAATTAGTTTTGTAAAAGATATATCTTTACTTATGTTAAGAGATTTTTTTCAAAAATAAATTACATTTATAAACTTATATCAATACATATAACTAAATGGAATTGAATAAATAGCTTCCAAGTCTTGTTGGATTCTATGAGATTATTTTAAGTACAAATAATTTATTATAGAATTGAAATTTACAAAATGTTAATCTTGATGGGAAAATCATGTCATATGGGAAACTTTTTGCACCATTGTAAATTACTTCTAATTTGTTTTGTAATATATATATATATATATATATATATATTACTTCTAATTTTTTTTGTAATATATATATATATATATATATATATATATTAAGAGCTACATTTCAAAAATGCATCACATTTATAAACTTCTATCAGTGTATATAACCAAATAGAATTCTTCAAGTCCTATTGGATTATATGAAATTATTTAAATCACAAATAAATTATTTAAGGATTGAAAATGACAAAATGTTATTATGGATGATAAAATCAATGTCTTATGGTGCAAAATGTTTAAATACAGCTATTTTTGACCCGTCTCTTTAATGAGTCTAGATTGTCCACTTAACACATTGTTAATTAATTATTCTGTGTTTTATTAAGAAGAGAATTTTTCTTTACATAGAGTTTTGTTTCAAAACAATATAATATGACATTAATACACTCTTAATAAATTAAGTGATAGATAAATACAAGTAAATAAATGGATTCCTTATTAAATTATGTGATATGAGATGATTACATATACAAATAGTCAATTTAAGAATATATAAAAAAGTTATGGATTAAAAATCTAATGCCCAACAATTTAACGAGTAGTATTCACCTATGATCCATCACCCATTAGCCTAATTTTTCCACTTAATACTTATTATCAACAAATTATAAGGCTTATTTTTGGAAGAAATGCTTCATAGTATATGACTACTATATATCACATTTATACAATCATATTAATGGACATAACTAAGTACAAGTCAATAAGTTAATTCTAGCTCAAATCGTATCATTTTAGTTTATTTAAAAGACAAATTTACAACAAATTAACTTTAAGTAATGAAATTAGATGCCTTACAATTCAAAGACATAATTCATCCATGATAGTGTCTAATCAAACCTTGATAGTCCACTTAGCAGTCATTATCATTAATTATATGTTTTTTAAGAAATGTAAAATTATTTACAATAGATTTTTATCTCAAAAATTACAAATCATATTTATGAACTCATATTAGTGCATTTTATATGTAAACAATGAATAACTAACTTTGTGCCTTATTGATTTTCAATATGATATGATTTCAGTTACAACCATTAATTGATTTAGGCATATAAATTTATGAAAATTATAGATTAAGAAATCACATATCTTATGCTTCAAAAAGTTCAAATCATTCACCTATGATATATTTCCCATTGGCCTTAATAGTGAATAATGCATTGTGAATAGTGAATAGTGCACATAGAGTTTATCAAGTAAATCATTACAATTTCTTTAGTAAGAATTACACCTTCGTTTGCAAGGATTTCTATTTCAAAACTATATTTCATATTTATATATGATTATTGATGCATATAAGAAAACATAATTCATTAAAAATAACATGCATCTATGGTTCATGCAAGATAATTTAAATGACAAACAATTCATTTAAGAACACAAACACACATCTTAGAAAAAAAAATCGATATAACAAAGTCATTGCAAAAGAAATTATAAATAATAAGAAATATACATATTAATATAATTGGCAATTCCCATATATTTCAAAAAATATAAAATCATACAATTTGATTCAACAAAAACTATGTCCAAAATGTATCAAAAATTGAAATGTACTTTTCAACAAATTTATAAAGGAAATTATCTCCATCCAATACAATGAAGTACATATTCTATTGAACATTCGAATTTACTAATGTTTTTTATTGATGCGATGAAGTGTCTTAAGAAAGGGGGATAAAACTTGCATAAGCCAAGTATCTTGCTCTTTTTCTGTATAGGATTTTATCAAGATGTGGTTTGATCAATATCCAATGAATTGAGAAGTATGCTTTGTTGTATCTATTAGCAATACATTTGATTCTTCATAATTATCTCCATATTGGGACCACACATTAGTCAACCTTTTCTCATAAAATTGTATTGTTCTCCCTGCTTCCAATTTTGTTTGCAAATGACAATGAGACCTGTCCCACGCAAATTTAAAGTCCTCTATATCAATATTTTATTTTCTAGTACTTTTCGGATGTACTTGTCAGTGAAATTTAATTTCCATATTGCAACGTCATAATTTTTTAAGCAACATTTTCATACTTCACTGAAAAATGCCTTAAAAAATAGGACCTATCACAAAATTGCCAATTTGTTTCTCTTTGAATATAAAAAATTTGTTCATATTTAGTTTATTATTGGAAGCAAACTCCTTCCATTTAAAATATCACCATCTTTTGACTTGTAGTAATGCTCATCTGTATCTACACTGCAACCACATGTATGATATTAACACATCTCCACTTCAACAATTCAATGCTTAAGGACATAAAAACCTACCAATTTAAAAATGATGTTAATATTTATTATGAATTATTTCCATTTGTATACAAAGGGAATTTTACAATGAGTTTATGGTAATCATAGAATATAATTACAATGGCCCGATTAAAGTGAACAAACTAATGATATGTTTACTCTATACATACAACCTAATACCTGTATTTAATTTGTATGGAATAAAAATATTCTAAGAATGCATTGGCCCACCATTTAAATCATTGATTTTAATACTTATAATGATTTCTTTAATTTCAATTGAAAAATATAATTACAATTGTCTACTACAAGTAAAAAAACTAATTATATATTAATTTCACATACAATATAATACAATTTTTAAATTTCAAACCTAATTAATTATAAGCTAATTTATAGTCTCTACCTTAGTTTCTTTTGGTGCTTATTTTAGAACACATTGTATGTTTATTGTTGGTGCTACGTACAACCTAATATAGTTTTTCAATTTGTATGGATTAAAAATGGTTATAAGAATGCAATGGGTCATACTTCACATCACTAATTTCTAAGAGGTATAATGATATCTTAAACCAAAATTGAAACAAATAATTGTAACTATCTAATTCAAACAAATAGACCAGTTATCTATTAATTTTTACATATAATGTAATCCATTGTAAAAATTTCTATAGCATGGGAAATTTTGATATGAAAACATTAAATGACCATTCAAATCAATAATTATTATCAACACAATATCTCACCAAAACTAAAGAAAATAAAAATATTTTACTTTTAGTAATGACAAACCAAATCAACAATTATTTTATTAGTGTTGTCAAATAAAAGTAATAATTTATGATGTCATACATATTATAGCATGAAATAGACATCGGTCATATTAAGGTACTTCTAAATGTAATTGAACATCCTTGAAAGTATCTCACGCATTTGTAGCCTTCTTGAGTTTATGCAACATTCTCCATATCTCATCAATCAACCAATTATCCTCTTGATTTGTTCCAATGAATAGAGGGGCAAGAATCACATTTTCTTTGGGATTCTCTTTCACGCTCTCAAGTGAACAATCCACTATAATAGTATTGGTTGCATCATATTGGGTATGCATTGCCCACACTTTTTTCAATGATTTAGTGTGTATAACTTTGCTTGGATTGTCAATGACCTTATCTCCCTTTTCTGGTTTACAATATTGAGAAGTTGACATAAACACAAGTTTATCTTGAATTTTTCTAAAACCAATTTTTTTTAAACTCTTGTTGTGCTTTGTTTCAAAGCTGTTGTCCAAATTGCAATGTCAAGAGATTCATTTTTGAAACACATTTAATTTTTTTTTGCATGTGAATGAATCCAAAATATTTTTTTATCTATTCTGTAATCAACATCAGTTCCCATTTTCTAAATATGCCCTTTGTTTTTTGCTTCATCATCAATGTTATCATAAAAAATGTTCTTTAGTTCAAAAATAACTAATTTATTTTCAGTTATTTTGGCTGCAACACAATGACAAATAATCTAGTCAAACCATTTTATTCATGTTACAAAAATTACTAAATAAATTGTTGAAACAATACACTTACCTTGAGTGGTTTTTTCACTATCTATAGATGAAATAATATTTCTTTTATCATCTTGATAGAACTTGGAGTAAACATATTAAACATTCAATCAAATACCAATACCAAGAAAAACATTAGTAATGAAACCTTTAAAAATAAACACACACACACACACACACACGTTTAACATTATTTTGATTGTTAATTTTGTCCTTTTTATTTGTTCCTATAATAAAAATGTACAAAGTTATGGTAGTTACAAGCATTAGAGTTCGAAGAATAATAAAATAAAAAAGAAGACAATTTATAAGTATCTGATATGACATTATCTTCATATTTGTAAGTTTGCACCTCATCATCATCTTTGTTACCTTTATTTGTCTTTAAATTAAACATATAAATATTTTGAATTGTGAAAATGAATAAAATCATTAAATAATAAGGAAAACAAGGGGAAAAATTATAAGTACATTATATTATATTTTGTCCTTGATTAAAGCTTTGTTTCACATTCATTTGATCAATGTCTTTGTTCTCCTTGCTTGTCACTATAATAAACATAATTTTTTTTTATAAATTGTGACAATGAACAAAATTCATTAAACAAATATACAGAAAACGAATCACCTTTAATCGTCCATATAATATTTTTGTCTTGATTATAGTTTTGTGGGACATTCCCTTAGTCACTATATTCATTCTCTTTATTTCCAACTATAATAAACAAATGAAATGTTATGATTCACGATAACCAAAAAAAAAAAAAGGAAGAAGAAGAAGAAGATAAAGTTACAATGATTAATACCCATTTCTATCTCCATCATTCCATGGTCATTGTCTTGATTAATTTCATTCTTCTCACAATCCCCTATAATAGACATCCAAAAATGTTATGAATATGGAGATTATATAAATTCAAAAAGTAGCAAGAGTAAGAACAAAATAAATTAGGAATTAAAGTAAATTGCCATAGTAAGTCTAATTATTTTTAGCGGGGAGACTATCCTTGAGAATTATCACGAGGGTGTTAGGTAAACTTGACTCAGGAGAAAAATGGCGATGATTAGGGTTTGTTCGAGCAGAGCGTTGGTTGCTGCCGCATCGGTTCCCAAGTCTGCCGCAGGGGCCGAATGCGATCCAGGGTTTGGGGCGACAGTGAACGATGCTGGAAGGTTTTCCTTACTGAAAGTGCCAACAGAGAAATGGCCTGTCTTTCACAGACAAACGCCTCAGATACACCCAGAACCGTGCGGCTATGCATCTGTGGGGTTCTCTGTCACAAGAAACCATGCGATCCTGGACGGGGAACGAAATACAAGCCTTCAACAAGACCGTGAGGCGAGGGCATCAACGGAAGTTCACTCCTTTGCGTGGATATACGAGGAGGGTTTCTTCTTGCGGAAGATCGAGACCATAAATTGCATTTTCGAACGAAGAAGCTTTCGTGCCGTATGGCGTCTAGAGGTCAGATCTCGCCAAAGCCAGAACGTACGGAGGAACGGCAGGGGGGGACTGCATGATGCAGATCCGTTCCCTCCTTCAACGCATGGACCCAATCATGGTAGATCCGGCTTGGATCTACACGATCTAGCCTACATCCGAGTACAGCTTGATTCCAGGCAACGAATCGAAGGCACCAATCATAGATCGAGCAGAGTTTTTGCAGATTTAGATTGGCATAAGGAAAAACGAACAAAAATAGGGCCAGAACTGGAAGTTTGCCTTCAGCCAGAGCAGGTAACAACTACTTGTTTTCAGATTCTGATAAAACCCCCTCAGGGGAAAACTCGTTTAGTGTGGGTTCATGCAGGAAGCACCTCCTTGCAGCTGAAACAACAAATATGGGCAGAAATGGGATACCCAGTTCAGATCCAACATCTGGTCAGTGGTAGGCGGTCTCTCCAGGACTGTAGATCGATGGAAAGCTATGAGATTGGGCCAGGATCAATCATTACTTTAAACTTTAGATTGAGAGGAGGGGCTCTGCCTCAGGGACAGGCAAGCTCCTCAGGGGGAGAAAAGGGGAAAAAAACAACACCCCAGCACCAACCCAAGGGAGGCTTATCCTACAAAAACATTTTACAAGGCAGCAGAGATTCAGGGTCCTCTCCAGATCAAGGCGGGCACATACCCAGGCCATACATAGTAGATCAGTCAGGGCAAACCCCAGCCCTAAACTTAGATTCTACAGGGATTGATGATTTTGTTAAGTCCTATGAAACACAAGCTCTAATTTGCCGTTTCAACAGTTTTTGGCCTAAACCTTTGGATCTATACCATTGGATCTTCACCAGCTGGACTATGGAATGTGATATTCATCTATTTTCAAAGGGGTTTTTTATAGTAAGATTTACATCCAAGGAAGTCAGAGATACAGTCATCAGTGTTGGGCCATGGTTTTGGGGAACATCGGGGCTGTTTATGACCCCATGGTTTCCAGATTTTGATCCAAACAAAATGACTGTATCCAAAATGCCGGTCTGGGTCAGACTATACAACCTTCCACTGCACTTTTGGAATGAACGAGTTCTGGAAGGCATTGGAAACAGCATAGGGAAATATATCAAAACATACCTGGAAAGGATTGATGAAAGGATCTACACTTTCGCACGTATCTGTGTGGAAGTAGATTTAAGTAAAGGGCTGCCGGAAAATATAAGGCTGATCTACAAACAACAAGACTGGTTGCAAGTACTAGATTACGAAAACACCGCTTTCAGATGCAGGCTCTGCAGGCAGACAGGACACTTGCAAAGCTCATGTCCAGAAGCCAAGAAAGGAAACAGTAAAAAGAAGCAGAAAGGGAAGCAGAGGAAAGGATGGCAATTTTCATCCCCAGATTTAGAGGATGAAGAATCAGAAGCAGAGGAGGAGGAGATCCCCGCAGAGAAGACTGAGGTACCGCAAGAAATGGAAAATCAGAAGGGAACCACACCAGACAACAAGGCAGAGATGACAAGCGTGGATCCAAGCATGGGAGGCATCAAACGACATCACCACTCAGATACTTCAGATTCAGACAAAGAAACAGGCCCACGGAATGCAGAAACACAGCTAGTCATTGCTTCGATCGAGCCCACTCAAGGAGAGTGGCGCAAGGTCGAAAAGAAAAAGGGGAGAAAAACTTGAAGCGTGAGTCTTACTCACTGCCGGAATTCAGTTTTTTTGCCTCTTTCTTTCTCTCTCCTCTCTTCTCTTTTCTTTTCTTTGTGCGCGTTAGTCTTCTAACGTTGCGTGGGGTGCGAAAGCACTTGAGCCTTTGTGGCCGCTTACGGAATGCTTCAATGCATATGCTAGTGTAACTTTTCATTATTTTAATAAAAGGTTACGTTTTTTTCTTTGGAAAAAAAAAGAACAAAATAAATTATGTACCTCATATGATAACTTCTTCTCCTCTTGTTTCCATCTCTAAACTTTTTTCAACATCTTAAGCACTATATTGATTTATTTTTCTTCCCACTTTCATCATTATTTGTTTTAGAATCTCCATCATTAGTCATTTTAGTAAACACGTTGGCAATTAAAAGATATAAACAAAATATTATCCAAAGTATTATAAGAGAAACAACAAAGGAACTGTAGTACCTGAATTTTCTAAGAAGTTAATAGATCCTAGATTTGATAGTTGAAAATATTTGTAATTATTCAACATGATTTTCCTTTGTGACTCTGTTTGCACAACACATGCAATTCTTCTTCCATATGTACAACAAGCCTTGATTAAATTTGTCCCCGCATAAAGAGAAATAACCACTTTTGCATCACTACATTGTTGGTGTTTTTCCAATAAATCCATCCAGAAATCATAATCTCTCTCATTTTCATCAAATGTGTCTTCAAATGTGTGAGAGTATTTTGAAGCCTCCAAAATTTTTAATTCTGAAGTATAGAAATGTATAGTAAAAACTATATCATAACTATACCTATTTTGAGACTTATATTCATAAATGCCACTAGTCATTTTATAGTTGAACTTGGAGTTGTTTATGGCAAGCTCCAAAAACTTGTGTACATCATTACAAAACCAAAGTTTTACTAAGATAACTGTAGTAAAGTCATTCAACCCATTTTTTCGATAAGAAATTGTAAACATTCAATATAATATCCCTTGTGAAATGATTCTTTTTTGAAAGTGAGTGTGTCCAGAACAACAAGGTTAGTATGTAAAATTGGTTGCAACTAACATTTGGAAAAGAGTTCAAAAGTGTTAACAAAATATCAAGGCCCCAAAAATGACAACCAAATTCAAAATTATTGTCAACCTGTTGAACACTTGTTAATCCATTTATCATTCTATCAGGGACACCACATGCTCGCTGAGAAAGGGACTCTATCTTTATATTACATGTTCCTTTTACATAAGTAGACCCCTCCACCATGTTGCAAAAAATGGAAAATATGATATCGTTAATTTGATAATTCTCAAGAATATTGAATGTGGTAAGAGTCTTCTCATTCAATTTCTCATCATGACTTTGACAATATGTAACCATTGCATCCAATAATGTTATGTTGGTTTTCAATTTAGAACAATAATCTTTTAATTTCATAGCATTTGTTGAATGATTAAGTGGAACTACACTTTAATTTTCAGCAAACACTTTAAGTTGGTTTTCCCTTTTTTTATAGCTTGGAGAACACTTTAATGTTCCTAGTTGGTAACAATTAAAAACAATGTACCATTTATCCCAATAGGTTGATCAAGATATAAGAGAATTTTTTTATCAAAAAAAATTGTAATTGGGCAGTCAAAGGAGCACAACATTTCATCATCGACCTGATAAAATGATAAATATAAACTAATCAACAACATTTATTAGCATAATTTATAACCATTGTAACAAAGTATAAACTAATTTTAAAATTGTCATATCATTTAAAGATTTTGGTGTCATGTTTCTTGAACTTCCTTTTTTCATTAGATTCTTCCTTTGAATTCTCACTAGCTTCATAGTTCATGGTTTTTGATTTAAAAAAAAAAAAATATTATCACAGTTTCCAATTATTGAAGAAAGTATGAATTTATAAATACTATAACTAATTGCATAATTATATGTGTAACAAAAATGAACAAGAACAATGACAATTGTAGGACTCATAATAATACCTAATCATGGTGTTGATTAGAAAAAGGGAACCCCCAAATAATTTATTATGTTCTTTTAATCATGACTATAGGCAAGCTATCACCTACTAGCTTTCCTTCTAGCACGAGCATAAGCACATTTCCAAAAGACATTAAATTGTAAATAAATAAAAACAATTATAGAGACTACAACAACATCATATTTCCACAAAATTTATATTTTACAGTCATGTATATTCTTAGCTTGCTTTAGAAACCATAAAATCAAAACACAATGAAAGAACATTAACTCTGGTGATTATTAAATTTTCGTCTAGCACAAAGACAAACACATAACAACATGCAAGGTGAAAGAAATAGAGAATGTGATAGAATTTCTTCTAGTAGAAACACAAGCATATTGCCAATAAGAATGTTGCAAAGGAAAATAAATATTTGCATCCTACATTTCTTTCTATCAAAAACACATGGATATTTCCAATAAAAAATTGTATGGTGAAAGAAATCTAGCACATGCTAGAATTATTTTTAGCACGAACACATGCATATTTCCAAGAAAAACATTGCAAACCAAAATAAATATAGCACAAGCTAGATTTCCTTATAGCACAAACACAAGCACATTGTCATTAAAAATATTGCAAGGCAATGGAAATGTAACACATGCTAGACTCCCTTCTATCGCATAAAAGAAGATTGCCAACAACAACATTGCATTGTAAAGTAAATCTAGTGCATGCTAAATTTCCTTCTAGCACAAACACAAACACATTGTCAATAAAAACATTGCAATAATAATCTTTCCTGAGACATCTCCATGCTTATGAAATTTGACCTTGCCTTTTAGAGACAATGAGGTTTTAGTCCATGCCTACATAGACTATTGTTACAATATAAAAAAAATTTAAACCCTCAAATGATTAGAAGGCCCTTCATATGGAATATGTGACCTAAGAATGGGATATGGTACAAACATAAGCATGTTTCCAACAACAACATTGCATTGTGAAAAAAAAACATTCTATATTATCCTCTATCACAAACACAAGCACATTGCCAATAGAAACATTGCAAGGTAAAATAAATATATCATAAGTTAAATTTCATTTTAGCATAATAAAAAACACATAACAACATTGTAGGGTGAAATAAATCTAGCATGTGCTAGAATTACTTTTAGCAAAAATACAAACATGTTTCCAACAACAATATTGCAAAGAAAATTAAATGTATGACATGCTAGATTTATTTCTAGTACAGACACAAGCACATTGCCAATAAAAACATTGGAAAGGGACATAAATTTAAGCATTGCACATTTCCTTCTGGAGGACAAAAAAAAAAACTCATATCAACATTGGTAGGTGAAAGAAATCTAACATGTGCTAGATTTACTTCTAGCACAAACACAAATATGTTGTGAACAACATCATTACAGCAGGGTAAAAGAAAATCTAACACATGTTATATTTCCTTCTAGCACAAACGTAAGTAAATAGCATTATTATATGGCTAAAGAAACCTAATACATGTTGGATTTACTTCTAGCACAAACACAGACATATTACCAATAACATCATTGTAAGGCAAAATGAATCTAGTACCCACAAGATTTTCTTCTAGCACAAACAAAAACACATTCCGAATAATAACATTGTAAGGTGAAAGAAATCTAATGCATGCTATATTTCATTCTATCATAAACACAAGCACATAACAACATTGCAAGGTGTCATAAATATAGTATATGCTAGATTTACTTCTATCACAAACACAAGCATATTGTCAACAACCACACTGCAAGAAAAAAAGAAATCTAGTGCAAGCTAAATTTCCTTCTATCATAGACAGAAGCACACTGCAAAATAACAGTATGCAAGACATTTGATTTCCTTTTGGCACAAATAACTATATTGTCAAAAATAATATTGCATTGTGAAAAAAAAATATAACACATACTAGATTTCCTTCTAGTGCTAATTCACAAACCTATTTCCAACAACAACATTACTAGACAAAACAAATCTAACACATGCTATATTTCCTCCTATAAAAAACGCAAGCACCTTGAAAATAACAACATTACAAGGTGAAAGAAACATAATGCATACTATATTTCCTTATAATGAAAACATAATCACATAACAACATTATAGGGTGAGACAAATTTAGTTTGTGATAGATTTACTTCTAAAACAAAATATAAATATTTCCAATGACAACATTACAGGACAAAACATATCTAGCACAAGCTAGATTTCCTTTTAGCCCAAACAAAAACATGTTAGCAATAACAACATTGCAAGGTAAAAGAAAATCTAACATGTGTTAGATTTCCTTTTAGCACAAACACAAGCACATAACAACATTGTAGAGTGAGAAATCTAGCAAGTGCTATATTTATGTCTACCACAAATACAAGCACGTTGCCAACAACAACATTGTTGAGTATAAGAAATCTAGCATGTGCTAAATTTTCTTCCAACACAAACACAAGCACATTTCAATTTGAAATAAATCTAACACATGCTATATTTCCTTCTAGCACAAACACAAGCACATAACAACATTGTAGGAATAAATAAAGTGCATTCTAGATTCATTTCTATCACAAACACAAGTAGATTGCAAGCTAGAGGAAACAAAACACATACTAAATTCCTTCTAGCCCAAAGATAAGCACATCGCCAAAAAAAAATTGCAAGGTGAAAGAAATTTAATGTTTTGTAGATTTCCTTATTGTATAAACACAAGCAGACAAAAACATTGTGAATGAATTCTAGCACAAACACAACACAACCATGTTGACAAAAACAACATTACAGGGCAAGGAAATCTAGCACATGCTACATTTCTTTCTAACACACACAAGCACATTACAGGATGAAACAAATCTAACCCGTGCTAGATTTCCTTCTAGCACAAACACAAGAACATAACATTGTAGGTTTAAAGAAATATAACACACACTAAATTAACTTCTAGCATAAATTGAAGCATATTTCCAATAACAATATTGCAATAAAAGAAATCTAGCATGTGCTAAATTTACTTCGAACACAATCACATGTAAAATTTCAATAACATTGCAAGATAAAATAATTCCAGCATGTTTCCTTCTAGAACAAACAACCAAATTTCCAAACACAACATTGCATTGTGAAAGAAATATAGTGCATGCTAAATTTCCTTCTAGCTCAAACACAAGCACATAAAAACAATGTTCGGTGAAAAAAATCTAACATGTGTTATATTTACTTTTAGCAAAAATACAAGCCTATTCCCAACAACAACATTACCAAGCAAAAGAAATCTCTCACATGCTAGATTTCATTCTATAATAATCTCAAGTGTATTTCTAATAACAACATTGTAATATGAAACAAATCTAACAAGTGCTAGATTTCCTTGAGCACAAATAATAACATAACAACATTATAGCTTCAAATGTATCTAGTGCTTCTTAGACTTACTTCTAACACAAACACGAGCATGGTTCCAACAACACTGCAAGGCAAAACAAATCTAGAATGTGCTATATTTTCTTCTAGCACAACCACATGCACATAACAAAATTGTAGGATTAAATAAGTTCAACACATATTAGATTTACTTTTAGCACAACCACAATTTTATTTCCAACAACATTCCAAGGTAAAATAAATTTATCACACGATAGATTTTCTTCTATCACAAATATAATGACCTTATCAATAACAACATTGCAAGGTACAATAAATCTAATGTGCTAGATTTCCTTCTAGCACAAATACAAGAGCATAACAACATTGCATGCTAAAAGAATTCTAGCACATGATGTATGATAAATATTATTTTTTCCTCGAAAACTTTGAGTTTCATTTTCATTTGTTATTATATTGTTGAATACATATCTAAGAATGTTTGTTGAATAGGATTATATTTATTGAATTATATCACATCTTGGATGATTTTAGTGTCATGGGTATTTGAATTAGTGTAATTCTAGGATTAAAAAATCTATATATTACTTGAGGAAATGAAAAAATGTAGCCCTCTCAATAGGCATGTATCTAAACCTAGATTAATATTTTGTGGGTATTATTTGTTACAAAGATTCATTACCTAATATTGCATTGCATAGGTATTGGATTTATAGTTTGTTGCCTCCTTGAACTTATCTTCTAAGTTATGATACTTCTCCATTTGAACCACATACTTAAAAAATAAGTTCTCATTATTTGGTTTTGCATCTAGAGACAATGTATTAATTTGATCTCAATGTCAATTTTCATCAATGTTGATCCCCTAAAGGTATCTCCCTATGTGAGGACTTCTAAAATAAGGGCATCATTATAAAAAATATATATAGTTTGTAATATTGTTTGGCATAGAAGGCCTAAAAAACTATGAATGTATCAAAACTAGAAATAATAATCCATGCCTCAGTTATACAATTCTTAAGGTGATTAAAATACAATGAATTGAATTTCTTAAATGTTCGATAACTATTTGTAAATCCCTATCAGTTCGAGCTATTTAACTTCCAAATCTATCACTTTTTTAAGACCTTGTATCAAAGCCTCATACTTTGTGACATTATTTGTGCATGGGAAATCCAAGCGACAAGACATCAAATATTTGTATCCTTTAAGATCTCTAAGATTGCATTGAGACCTTTCACATGAACATGACTTAGAGCCATCAAAAAATAAAAAGCATACATTCTAATTTACATCTAAATTTACTAATTTTGAAAATAAATTTGTACATGTTCCTGCATAATATATAAAATTATTTACAACAAGCTAATTTGAGTGAAAGATCTTAGATTAATTACACAAATCTACAAAAGGTTAACATTCAACAATAAATTTCCAAAAAAGAGAGTCAAAATAGTAGTTAACAAGTGTAGAATTAAAGAACACAATGAACACATTTGAATCATTCAAATAAGTTATCGTGGGCTTCATATGCCTCTTCCTTGTTATTTTAATTTGATTAGTCTTACTGTTATATGGAAGCCAAATATGTGACCATTCTGTCAAAAAACTATTCAATTACTTTTTCAAACCAAGCATCACTTAGTAATAAAGTGTATGACTCAACCACTATTTTGGATTAGAAGAAAGTTTGAGAAGTACACATGTTAATTCACTATGCACTTGAACATTCAAGCATTCTAGTTGAACAATCTAAGTCATTATTTTATTGAGTTCTACATTTAATCTTTTACAAACTCAATATGGCATAACACTAGAATATGCCATTAAATAAACCAACTAGTTATGTACATTTTAAAGTTTCATGACACAATGTGAAATTTGAAAATGGGTGGGTGCGTGGTGTTTGGTTAGTAAATGGAGGTTTCCAGGTGGTTTTTTCTTTTTATTAAAGAGCAAAGGAAAGGAGGGAGTTGTACGAGCTTCAGAAGAGGAGCTTCCAACCCGAGATCAAATCTTCTCAAGGAGATCCTCTATATGTACAGAAAATGTTGGCAACTCTTTCCCGCAATTCCATTGGTCCTACTAACATTAGCTGGAGCAAGTTGATTGGCCATGGTGATCCTTTGGGTGGGTTTCAATAACTGGTAAACTTTCGTGACTAGATCTCTGAATTTTTCTACTAGGTTTACATAAATTCAAAGGTGTAAAGTCGTGTTGTTCACAACTTTACAAAATAACAATGAATGGAACCCAACCATCCAATGTTTGCATTACACAGGCAAGGGCTGTAAAGTCCATGTTGAGCAAAACCCTTCCACCTCTTCAGCCAACCCAAAGTAAAACAAAAGGAAAGCATGCAGTAATGGAGTCAAATATTTATAGATCCAGTGTTGTTGTTGAACCCCTTAAACGACATTCAGTGTTAGCAAATGTGTCTAATATCTATAAGGAAGTGGCCACAATTGATTGCTTGAAAAAACCAAATGCAGTTTAGGTTGTATCTCATAATGCTAATGCGAAGGGAAGAGGTTGAGGATTTCCTCGGAATAACAACTATAAAAAAAGACTTTTGGGTGGGTTGTAATCTGCCTCCAAAAGTCAGAATTAGAAGCAGTATTAGCATTATCTACATAATCAACCTCAAGGTTGGTTGTAAATCACCTCAAAAAAGTCATTTTTGTGGGCAATTTGAAACCCCCTTGAAAATTGACCTATGGGGGAAATTTAAAATCCCCCTCGTAGAAACGTACAAGGGTAGCTTATAACCCCTCTTATAGAAACTTATGAGGGTGGTTTAAAATCCCCTTATCGCAATGTTTGGGGGCGTTGGGCGCCCCCCTCATACTAACTTTTGGGGGCATTAAGAGCCCCCCTTGTACTAACTTTTGGGGGTGTTAAGAGCCCCCCTCGTGGCAACTTGTGGGGGCATTAGAAGCCCCCCTTATAGTATACTTTACATACTTTTACATTTTTAGATTGTGATAATTTCACGTTGTTATGTTGGGCACGAGTGAAGAAGATCAAAAAGTTGGGTAGTTGTATCCAATTGAGGTTGGCTTACACCATGTGTCACTGAATTCATCAAATCGAGGAGAGTTTACAAGTGTTATTGAATTACATTTGCACAAACCTTCATTCGAGCATAGGATCATCTCTTTGCATTCACTCCATAATGAAAGCACTTAAGGAAATGAATGATGTCATTGAAAATAGTGTTTATCATGATGTATTCTATGGGAATTTTAGGAGGTGTTTAGCAATGCTCTTTCTGTTGTTGTTGATTTGCACTAAAGGGAATGGCATTATCAAAGCATGAAGGGGAAAAATCTTTGCATATTTCCCAATAAAACCAAGAAAGTTGAAGGACCAATCCCTCCTAGCCTAGTCCCTTTACCTCTTTATGTTATGTTTCCTTGCTAACAAACCCCTACGCTTTATTTCGATAGCCTTTGGCAGGGCATCACTGGTAGTATAGTTTCTTTAATTCTCAAGGATATATATGTCCTTAACACAAAGACATTCAGGTATATTTCCATATAATGAATTTTCATTTAGTATCCCGTGGTTGGTTTGGTCTCTAACTCCTTGAGTATGTATTCTACTGGGATATTAGTCCATCTATCATATTTACTTTCCATCCAAGTGTAGCCCTCAAGTCCAATATTTTCCCTAATGTTCTTTCTCCTCACTCTTTCGTCCCGAGGAAGAAATGCAAGGGGTGTTCAACGTCGTAGCGAGGGCCAAGGCTGTGGTTTTGGAAGAACTCAAGCTCAACCTTGAAATACCCCGAATCAAGGTCCCAGAAATAACAATGATTTAATCTTGGAATAAACTCGATCTTATCGGACTAATGCACACCCACGGGCTTGTTAGATTATTTTGGGTTCGAAGAATGAATTGAAGTAGTAGGCAATAGATAATGAACTGGAGCTAAATGAATGGCAAGATCTCATCCCTAACCTAGGCCATACCAAAGGCTGACACACCCAGTTCCAACAGACCCTTTAACTTTTCTGGATGATGAAAAATCTCTTGGCAAAAGCTTTAACGTCCAGCTTTGCAGGAATTTCAGAGTTAGCAATAGAAATATAGGAAATCGACATGGAATTCCAACTCATTCAACACCTGATTCAACAACAACATGCTCGTTTAAGTCATATTGAGAATAATATTCCCTGCCTTCCACAAACTAAATTGTCGAGCTCCAGTGCCAATGAACCAATGCCAATTGAATCTTTTGATGATTAACATTTCTCTTAGCATAGTTTTGACTCTTAATTTTTCTATGTATAAATGAATAGTATGCATTTTTTATCTTTCTTTTATAGATGTAGAGTAAATAGGAGACTCAACGACACTCAGGTTTATATAGCCTTGCTTAACATTCTCAGGCTTTTCAAATTTTGAATGGCCTATAATGTTGTCAGGTGGCTAACAAACATGGTTTCCCAATGAGCAAGTTGAGGCCATCTGATTATGCATGATGTTTATGTAATTCCTACCTATTTTTTAAAATGGAATAGAAAGGATCTACCAAGCTTACCAAAATTATTTATTAAAAAATAATATGATTTTTTTTAAATAAAATATTTAAAATTATAATAACTTTAATAATGTAATTGAATTATAAATTTCCCAAAAAATAATAAATTACTTGCATGCAGCATCACAACCTCCAAAAATAAAAAATTAAACATAACTAATAGGGATCACAACATTTAGAATGGGAAAAATACCCACAACCATAGGTAATTCACTCCAAAAAATTTTATCCTCTCTAACTACATGGAAGTTTTCATGGGAATGTCACATGTCAAATTTTTTCCAAGTCACAAAACACATATATTGTTGGTTGGTTAATGGATGGATGCTATCAGTGACACGAACATAAGAAAATGATATGTCAAGGCGAAAACACATCTCTACAATCTGGATAATGGCACCGAAGGTTTGCCCATCTTCATTATAAGGATCTACCCGATGTGAGACAGATGGTGACAGGTATGCCTGAGTTCAAAGTAGAGTATGAAGGTGTATGTACAGGATGTGCCGAAGGAAAGCTTACAAGGGGACCATTCCCCTTTAGTAATAGAAAGAACATAGATATAGTCCAGTTGATCCACTCTGACATATCTGGTATGATTCCCCATAAACTCTTTGGGAGGATACTTATATTATCTCACATTTATGAATGATTATTCTCGCAAGACTTGGATCTAGTTTTTGAAAAAGAAGGATGAAGTGTTCACCTTGTTCCATCACTTCAAAGCCATGATCGAAAACCAATCCGAGAAGAGAATCAAGATATTGAGGACTGATAATGGGATTGAGTACAAATCAAATGAATTTCATTATTATTGCAGAGAAGTTGGCATTAAGAGGGAGACCACAACACCATACACTCCCGAGCAGAATGTTGTCGCTAAAAGGAAGAATCATACTATTATGGAAGTCGTTCGTGCCATGCTCCATGATCAAGGGCTTATGAAGGTTCTATGGGCCGAAGATGCGAATACCGTCGTGTATGCTCAAAATCGATGTCCACATCAAGCATTGCACTCCAAGGCTCTCGAAGAAATGTTCGCTAGTAAGAATCTCAATGTCTCTCATTTTAGAATTTTTGGAAGTCTGTATATTTTCATGTGCCGAAAGAGAAAAGAAGCAAAGTGGGTGCATCTGGGATGAAAGGAATCTTTGTGGGCTATAACGAAAATTATAAGGGCTATAGAATTAATGTGGTTGGTCAAAGGGAAGTTGAGATAAGTCATGATGTCGCCTTTGATGAAGATATGGCCCTTAGCAAGATCAACAACCTTCCTAAGGAAGGACAAAGAAGCTAACACCTCCTCCTCCACAAGAGCCCTCCTCCTCCAAGGGGAGACCCTCATGGCATAGGGAAACTCTCAAAGATGCTGAGAGACATATTGAACCAAGGGGGACTTTTCGTGAGAGAAAGAAATCAAACACGTATCAAGGATACTTGACTGTCATGAGCACTATCATTCAAAATGAACCTTCATCATTTGAATAAGTTGTGAAGCGACAAGTATGGAAGGATGCTACGAATGAAGAGTACGAGTCTATTATGAAGAATGATGTCCGGGATGTGGTTCCTAGACCCTAGGACAAATTGGTTGTCACCTCTAAGTGGCTCTACAAAATCAAGCATGGAGCTTATGGAAATGCGAAAAATTTCAAGGCTTGCTTTGTTGCTCGAGGTTTCTCTCAAAAGGAAGGTGTAGACTATGATGAGATAATTGCACCTATTTCCCAATACACCACTATCCACTCAATCATGGCCCTTGTTGCCTCGTAATGATGGAACCTACATCAGATGGATGTCAAGATCACTTTCTTGCATGGTTCGATCAAAGAGGAAGTCTATGTGGAACAACCTGAGGGGTTTGAGGTTCATGACTGGGAATCTCATGTATACAAGTTGAAGAATTCTCTCTATGGCTTAAAGCAAGCACCTCGGGCTTGGTATGAAAGGATTGATAGCTATCTGATGAAGCTAAGAATCACTAGAAGTGAAGTTGATCCAAACCTTTACTTAAACGTTGAAGATGACAAACCTCTCATACTGGTACTTTATGTGGAGGACCTCCTTCTAACAGGTGCAGACCCTCATTCACAAATCTAAGAGGGAGTTGGCTTTAAATTTAAGATGAAGGACCTAGGATTGATGTAATACTTCCTAGGGTTGGAGGTCTGGCAAAATCTAGGAGAAATTTTCCTATCTGAAGGAAAATATGTTGTGAAGATATTAGAAAGATATTGGGATGGTGGACTTCTAGCCTGGGACTACCTTGATGGAACTTAACTTCAAGAAGTTATGTGGTAGTGCTACCAGACCTGAATTGGGTAATGCTTCTGAGTACAGTCAACTCATAGGAGCACTGATGTTCTTGGTGAACTCCCATCCAGACATATGTTTTGCAGTTAATACGTTGAGCCAATATATGTTTGAGCCTCATCATATACATTAGATTGGTGCCAGGAATCTTTTGAGATATCTTCGGGGCACAATCACTAATGGACTGAGATACACTTTCGGAGATATAAGGCTGCATGGTTATTCTCATGATGATTGGGTCAACAGTGTGGTGTATCACAAGAGCACTTCTGGGTGTTGTTTCTCTCTGGGTTCTGCTTCGATATCCTGGATGAGCAGGAAGCAGAAGTTGGTTTCCTTGAGCAATGTTGAGGCCGAATACATAACTGCGAGTATAGCCTCCTGTGAAGTTGTGTGTTTGAGGAAGCTCTTCAGTGAGTTATTTGGACATGTGCTAGATACCACCGTGATCCTTTGCAACAACTAGAGTGGGATCTGATTATCAGAGAATCTCGTATTTCATGATCACTCCAAGCACATAGATATCAAGTACCACTTTATATGGGATATGGTATAACAAGGAGAAATAAGGCTCCATCACCTTGGGACTGATGATCAGGTTGTCAACATTCTGACAAATCCCCTGGGAAAGGTCAAATCCTTAACTTTCGAGAACGACTAGGAGTCACGGAGAGACCCTCTTATGAGGGTCCTATATGAGATGGACATTGAGATTTGGGCTTCGAGGGGCTTGGGGTACCTCTGGAGTGATGAGAAACCATAAGGTGAGTGGTTCCACCTTCCCCTAGTGGTTTGATGTGTATAGGGTGAGTAGTTCAACCTTCCCCTATGATACCCTGTGGCGAGATGAGTGGTTCATCATTCTCCTGCTGAGACATCCTACCAATGCAGTCTAGGACTCATGGAAAGTACCTCTCATCTAGCCAATGAGTAGGGAAATGAGGATAGGGATCATAGTACTACCGATGGACACATCGTGTACTACCGTACTCCCTATACTAGGATGACCGATATTGATCTGGGATCAATTGGAACTGACTTTAGGTTAGTAGAGAATGGTATGATACATTCTCTATCACTTCATCTTCTTCATAGTTCAACAGAGCAGTGCATTGATGGTAGAGATAGTACCAACTGGAAGATGGATTAACAGACAGAATTCTCCCTAGTTGAGAGGGAGTGTTAAAATTGGCAACTAGGGCCAAACTCCATATGGATCACCTTATTTATGACAACTGATATTTTTCTTGGATTCCTCTCTCCGAAAGGTGTAGGATTGATCTACAGATCATCCGATTCCGACACGTAAAAATGAAGATATGAATTTGTTTGTATTATTAACAAATTGTTAAAGTCAACCAGCAAATAAAATAGGCATTTTTACCCCTAGTTCATCCTCAACATTGCACACATAAGGAGGAGACCTCAAGGAATTATTTCATCATCTCATCTCATCACATCTCTTTCTCTTCACTTGACTGGGTACGCTAACCTGTGTAGGTTTTAACCTTGTACATAAATGACCTACATATGAATTCTAATAATAGAAAATAAACAATAGCAAGATCATAACACATAAAACAAATATACACAGAGATTTTCCCCTAGATCACAAAACCTGGAAAACCAAATTGATTTTTCATTATGTTCCTTCCAATGTTACAATACATATATATACATGTCGAAGCATCCGATACCATGGACTAAAAACCATCGCGCCCAAAACTATGTGTGAAAACCATGGACAAAACCATGGGTCTAGAAAAAAATTTCCCTTGGGGCGCTCCTGTTGTGCATTGGCGCAACAAAGGGGGGGCTCCGCCCCCCCTCTAACCCCCCGATTAAGCTAGGGAGGCTATTCGTGAAAAGAATATAACACAACCCAACATTCTCCCACTTATTGTTTTCTTTCCATAGAAAGCCACATGAGATATTAGTCATTTATCCAGCCCCGCAATGCCCATTGTTTCTCTACACCAAGAGAACTTTTGGGAGCTCACAAATTTTGTCAATGCATCTACAGTATTCTTCAAAGTGTCCACCTTTACCAGCAACACCTTTTTTATTTTATCATATCCCTCACAAAGTGATACTGAACATCAATGTGCTTTGTCTTTAAATGATAAGCAGGGTTCTTTGCCAAGAAAATTGCACTTTGGCTGTCACAGTCTATCCTTATAGCTCCCTATACTAACCCCATACTTAAACACAATCTCTGCAACCAAATTGCTTCCTTTCTTGCATGAGTGGCTGCCATGTATTCTGCCTTTGTAGTTGATAGTGCCACTACAGATTGTTTCTTACTCATCCAACTCACTGCACCTTCAAATAGGTTAAACACATACCCACTTGTAGATCTTCTCTGATCCAGATCTCCAACCCAGTCTGCATCAACAAAGTCACAGATATCCAAAACTTTGTCCAATCCTGGTCTTCCTTGGTAGCACAAACCATAATCACTAGTGCCATGCAAATACCTAAAAACCCGCTTCACTACTATCCAATGCTCATTCCCTAGTTTTGACATAAACCTACTCAAAACTCCCACTGCATGTGCAATGTCTGGTCTAGTACAGACCATCGCATACATCAGGCTACCGACTACACTTGCATATGGAACATGGGACATGTCCTCTTCCTCTTCTTGTGTCTTGGGACATTGTTCAGCAGATAACTTTACACCTACAGGAATAAGAACCTTCACCGGTTTACCATCCTGTATATTAAACCTCAGTAATATTGTCTACACATACTTGCTCTAGTTTAACCAGAGCTTCCTCTTTGCCTGACCTCTTTAAATTTCCATGCCCAAAATATAGTTTGCAGCACCAAGATCTTTCTTGTTGAATTTGGAGGACAATTGGGTCTTCAAATCCTAGATAATTTTTTTGTCATTTCGAACTAGCAACATATCATCCACATATAAGACCAGATAAATAACACAGTCACCAATTAATTTAAAATATAGACAGTGATCTGCTTTGCTTCTGGTGAAGCCAAGTCCCCATATAAATGTATCAAGTTTCTGATACCACATCCTTGGTAACTGTTTTAACCCATACATAGACTTTTTTAACTTTCATACCAGTTCTTTCTTACCCTTCACTGCAAAGCCTTCAGGTTGCTTCATGTAGATCTATTCTCCCAGATCGCCATGAAGAAATGTTGTCTTCACATCCATCTATTCTACCTCAAAATCAAAAGCAGCAACAATAAGAAAAAGTAATCTAATAGAAGCTACCTTGGCAATAGGAGAAAAATTATCACCAAAATCAATTCCCGGCACCTACGAATAACCTTTTTCTACCAACCGAGCTTTGTATTTCTCCACCTTTCCTTCTACATTTGTCTTCTTCTTGAAAACCCATTTACTGCCAATAGGCTTCCTTCCAGCCGGCAACTCCACCGATCCCAAGCCTCATTTTTGTGCAAAGATGTCATTTCATCAACCATGGCCTCTTTCTAGAGTTTGCCATCCACTGAATCTATTGCTTCCTAGTTCTGGGATCATCATCAGTAATAGATAAAGCAAAATTTGAATAGAAATCAGATGGACTATACCTTTCTGGTTGCATTCTTTCTCGAACTGATCTTCTTACAATCAGAGTTTGTGTCTCTTCATCTTTTGATTCCTCTTCTATTGTAGGGTCTGATTCTTCGTCCTTAAGCTCAAACTCTATCTTCTAAGGTACCTTTGGTTGGACTTCATGTTTAATAACATATTTAACCTCTCTGAACACCACATCTTGGATGTACACAAACTTCCTTGCTACTGGGTTCCAAATCTTATAACGCTTTAAAACATCCTTATACCGAATAAAGATGCACTTTTCAGATTTACCATCAAACATTGTTCTTTTCTGTTTTGGAACATGTACATATGCATGACATCCAAAACCCTCAGATGTAAAAGAGAGGGTTTCTTACCAGTCCATACCTCTTATGTAGTCTTATCCTCTAACGCTAATGAAGGTGATCTATTGACCATGTAACATGCAATATCCACCACCTCTACCCAGAATTCATGTCCTAACCTGGCATCACTGAGCATGCTTCTTGTCCTTTCCATCAACGTCTTGTTCATTCTTTCTGCAACTCCATTTTGCTGAGGTGTGTATGGAGTAGTCTTCTATAGTGCTATACCACACTTATTGTAGAACTCTTCAAATTCCTTATTGCAAAATTCTCCACTGTTATCTATCTTCAGCGGCTTTATCTTCTTCTTTGTTTGGTTTTCCACGAAAACCTTAAATTATTAAACCTGTCAAAGACTTCAGATTTCTTCTTGAGGAAATATATCCATGTATTCCTTGAGAATTCATCTATAAATGATACATAGTACACAGAATTACCCAATGATGGAGCCTTCATAGGCCTAAACACATCACTGTGCACAAGCTCTAATGTCTGTTTTGCCCTCTTACCACCAGAGGGGAAACTCACCTGATTCTGCTTCCCATATACACAATTTTCACAGAAATCAAAATACAGAGAGCTATTAGTCATACCTTCTACCATACCTTTACCATGAAGTATTCGAAGGCCCTTCTGTCCAATATGTCCAAGCCTTTGATGCCATAGCATGGTATTTTCTCCAAAGATCATTAGATTTTCTACTCCACTTTTAGGAACCACAGAACTGTTGCACCCATCAACAACAATGCTACCTTATAGCTTGTACAGAGTTCCAATCCAAACTCCCTCCATCAATACCAATGCTCCCCGAACCATCTTGCAAGTATCTTTCTTCAACGCTATTTTTACACCTACATCATCCAGCGTGCTTACAGAAATCAAATTTCTGGCCAATGCAGGAATATGGGGAACACCCAGAAGTGTTCTAATCCTTCCACCTTGCAACTTCAACTTTACTTTCAATCGACCAACAATTGTAGCCTTCCTATCATCCCCTAAGAAGACATCACCACCGTTGTATATCTCATACTTGCAGAACCACTCTCTACGGGGAGTGAAGTGAAATGATGCACCTGAGTCAATCAACCATGCCTCATGATATACATGTGTAATTGAAGAAGAAGAAAAGTACACATCCCCACCTTCATTTGAGGTGGTTTCACTTTTGCAGAAGGAGCATCACCAAATCCCTTTCCTTTTTCAGGAGATTTACATTTACAGTCCCTTTTGTAGTGCCCTTCCTTTTCACATTTCCAGCTCACCTTTACAGGTTTTCCTTGAGATTTAGATCTCCCTCCAGATTTAGATCTCCCTCTCAATGACTTATTTTTTTTTCTATTCTGGGACCATCCTCGTACAGACAAGGCATCACCATTTTGGCTCTCCATATTTTTCTGTTTCGTCAATCTGCAAGGTAGTTACATTGCTACCTATTGCAATAACCATACTACCCCCATGAATCTGGTAGAGAATACAACAAACTGATGCACTTATCTTCACCTGAAATTTTAATATCAATAGATAACAACTGACTTACCACAATATTAAATGCGTTCAGATGCTCTGTCACCGAGTCTCCATCTTTCATCCTCAAGTTATACAGCTCTTTTTTGTAAGAATAAAATTATTCACCAAAGACTTTGATTGGTACAAAGTCCTCCAACATGCCCCACAAAGCCTTCACCGTAGCTTCCCCTGATACATTCAACAATACTGAA